>JAEIIG010036888.1:0-56044 GCA_018904695.1 Drosophila parvula | reverse complement strand
TAATTGATTAATAATATTTAGAAACAAAAATAAACTAACAACATATGCTAATACAAAGAATATCAATAATTCATTTCAGGATTGCTTTTAAATGCAAAGAATTTAATGTGTTGCATTCAAATGTGGGCATAGCAGAAATACAGTCTTTATACCACTTAAACAATTTTCACTTGATTTATGCTTACTTATATATGCATTTACACACAATAATTACTATTAGTTAATAAGATTACCAACAATATAAAATAATTCTTGGGCTACATACGTTCTCTTAAACATTTATCATTTCATAAATTCCAACCCTAGTTTAAGAAATTATTTCTCAAATTAAGGTTGTAAAAAAAATTCCCACAATGACCACTATTAGCAAATTATTTAATAAAGAATTTTAATATAAACCTGCAGCCTTTATACTACATACATGCACTCTCGACGTTAATCATTTTAAAATTGACATTTAAAGCAATGACTAACTTTTATTTTGACAATCAACATTTACAGTGGTTATGCGAAGACCATTTTATGCAATAGTTTCATGGAATGGGGAACAGGGTGTGCTTAGACATGAAAGTTAACTATGAATTTAGCCACATAACCCCATAACGAAATAGTGAGGTTCAACCAACTTTTCTTTGCATAAATAAAACTGACCGTAAGAGGTAAATTGATGCTGAAACAGCAAAGTTTTCTAGAAATTGAAGTGTATGTGCAGAGATTCATTTTTTCTGCTTAATCACGATAAATACAGCTTGTCTTTTGTAACTTGTTTAATGACTAATAACCTTCTAGCTTCAAATAGTGTGACCCTCACTTCTAAAAGTAAATTAATTTAGCTAAAAATTAAATCCGAAACTGCAAAGTTTTCTATAAATGTAAGTGGATTCGAAGAGATTCTTTTAAATCGCTAAATTGGGATAAGTACAGCTTGGCTTTTCTATCTCATTAGATCACTAATAAACTTCTGGCTTCAAATAGTGTGAGCTTTACTTTTAAATAAGAAGGCAACGCTGAGCGGAAAAGTTTAACAAAACTTAGCAAATTGAAGTCGAAACAGCAAAATAAGCTCAAAATTGATGTGGAAGTCCAGATAATCTTTTATCAAGATAAATACAGTTTTTCTATCTCGTTTGTTTACTAACCTGCAGCTAGCTTTTAAAAGGTGTGACCCTCAATTTTCATGACTTGCATCTCTGTTAATGTCATTTCATGAATTCGTATGTTAATATGTTAATTTCACTTATTCCAACTCATATTAATATGCATAAACACATGTATTTGTTCAACAAACAATTTTCAGTTCCTAAAAAGTCTTTATGCTTAGCTTTAAAAATATTTACAGCACATTCTTAGCTTTAAATTACTCCATATCTGTACACAAAATGGCTTGCAGTGGCGGCGTGCCTTTGTTTATTCACAGTCCTAATCAAATTGAAAGCGCTGTAAGTCAGCGACTTATGGGGAAATTCCTTGCATTGCAGCGGTTTACTTACACCAATTCCATATCTCCTCTATGGCGACATTTTCCAACGAAAGTTCCTTTTCGAGTTCATACACACACACGCACAGAAGTGGGGATGGGATGACACGGTTGCTGCCAGTTGATACTTTTTTTTTTGCCACTCTCTCAGTCTCTCTCTCGTGTCCTTTTCCAGCACTCTGCTCGCCACTCTCCTCCGCCATTTGTCAGGCCCGCGAAAAGGACTCGCAAGTAAACTACAAAAAGCATCCATTTCCATCGGCTTGTCTTTAATGGGGGAGTCTTTTCAGAGTTATTCCGCTTTTCGCTGGCCACACTCAAAACCGTTAACAGCACTCACACACACACACGCAGAGAGAGAGAGAGCGAGTGCACATTGCAATTCCGTTTCAGTTTCCCAGCACCATTTCCATTGTTCTTGGTCCTTTTTTTTTTGCGGGCAGTTTCGAAATGAAAATTTTTCATAGCATACATTTGCGGGCAATTTCCAGTTTTTGCAACGCTTGCCATTTGTTCGCCTTAATTTCTTTTTGATTTTTTTTTTGTTCTCCAATTCTTTTGGTGACATTTTGTTATCCTCGGCGTGGTCCATGGCTCACTTTATTTGCAACAGCAATTTGGTCGCCTCGTTTCTGGTTTGGATTTTGGGTCCGGCTCTGATTTATAGCCGGCAAATAGAAATTGTAATTGGTTCTCGTTTGCCACTCGGGCGGAGGCTAATTACACGCTTTGCCACCGAAAGTGGATTTACGTTGTGGTGCACTCTACTCCTTTCCTGCATTCTCGATTCCCATTACCCCCCGTTAACCGCCTGCACAAGTGGGTCAATTTTTGCCTGTCGACCATAATGCAATGAGAACGATAACGAAGCGATGTGTGCGGCAATAGGCGGCACTATTGGTGTGTGCAATGCACTGAGCGAAATATCAAAAGGCGTTTGAGATTATTTCCTAGATTGGATGTCAGGCTACCAGGATAACGGATAGATTGATTTGGTTAACCTGGAAGCCCTTGGACCTTGCGAGTTTATGAGGTTTCGATATCCTTAAGGATCGAAAGTGTTCTTAGTAAGGTTAAGTAGTTTATCCAGTGTCCTCTTGGAAGCATCTCCTAACGATGTCCGTACTGGGGCACCTCGTATCTACTCCTTTCCCTTGAGATACGGTCGTAGATTAATCGGTATAAATAGATTAAAAGATCGTGAAGTTGGATTACAATGTTCTTTTTAAACAACTCCAAAATTTCATGATTTTTCTGGTTCTGGTTTCTGGTTCTTGTTCAAGGATATCCCATTCTTGCAGTGTGCTTGTGGCAAGATTTTAGGCACTGTGGTGCGTGCGGCACACAGTTTAGACATTTAACGCAAAACCAATTACGAATACAGCCACAAAACTCTCGATATGCCCCCGCTCTGGCAATGCCAACTGGCATTTTCATGTCAAAGCTGACTTCGACCACACATGCAATTAATAGGAGTGCAGCAGCTCCCAAATACACATATAGGTTAGTACTCCCCCTCTTTGGCCAACTGTTGACTGACCCTATCGGCTGGCAGCTTGACTCTGGGTACTGGCCAAAAAATCTAAGGCACCAACTGCGCCGCTCAGTGAAAAGTCACGTACCAACTGTTGAAAACACATCGTAAAACGTACAACTTTGCTCCGCTCGGCTCGCTTAAAATGCACATAAAACGCTGCTGGGGAAAAAGGGTTGTCAGTCCCCTCCAGTCCCCCCCACAGACCCCCTCCCCGGAAAGCCTTGTGTGCGTATGACGTGCAAATTTTCCAAAGCTGTTTTCCAAGGGACAACTCGGAAGCGAAGTGCGGAAGGGAGAGCCCAGGCAAAGCGCAAAGCAAAAAAAAAAAAGGGGCCAACGCATTATATTTTATGTTTGAGGAGGGCGGCTAAAGAACCGGGGCAGGTATGCTAAAATTGCTGTGCAGTGATAATGAAGTTAATGCAGGCGAGGGAGGGTACGAGGTCCGCCAAATAGCAGTTGAAAGGGCCGTGGCTTGGCCAACAGAGGCAGCAGAAAGCGAGGCTGAAAGCGAGTCAGCCCACAGTGTACAGTGTATAGTATACAGAATATACAGAATATACAGAATATATATAGATATATGTATATATGTGGATATATGCGATTCGGGGAGTAATTAACTCGCACGCGCAGGATAAGGCACACACAGTCAGAGCTGGGGAGTGTGCCCTTATCCCGTTGAATAATTCACGCCACTGCTGAATGTGTAAATCGAGCGTGAAATTTGATTCGTCCTCACCTGGCAAGCAAACGACTTTAAACTGCTTAACTGAGGAGTCGTACCGGGCCTTATAACGAATATAAAGGCGGTGGGAAAAAATCTGAATTTAAGATATACACGCACATACTTACCTTCTTTGGGGAATGTGATTCTGGCAGCTCGCTCTCTCTTGAGTGGATGCCTATCTGGCTTCTGCAGACATTTCTCGTGAAATTGGAACATTCTGGGGCATTTTTGATGAACGTCTGTCATGGCTTTGAACTTTAACAGACCGTAAATACAAATTGTATAATGTATATGAGGCAGGAAATTGCCTTAAACAAGTGCTGGCCCCCAAACAGATCCTTAGCCCCCAGAAGCCACTCGCAGAATCAAGGGAAACGCATATAGTACTTTGTTATAGACGTGCAACTGCAACTTTTGGCTTCATCTGCAACTGTTGCATTGAAAACACAATTTGTAAATTTGTAAATTCAATTAACTTGTTTGCCCAGCAGGTGGTGGCGCGACATAGTTCGGTTTCCCAGCAAGTTAATCTATCAACTTTTGCCAATGAACGCTGATATTTTAACACTGTCATTATTCGAGGCTTTAAAACCGCCGGCAGCTTAACCACTTTTCCCACGCCCACACTTGTTGTTTGCCTTGCCATGCCCAGCGGCATTATTTAATTTGGTTAAGCCCGACACTAAACTAACAGGGCAAAGCTGCGAACTCGACATGTTTGCACACTCGCATAGTGTAATAACCTACATACACACACGAAAAAAGTGCCATATTCAAGTGGCCAATGAATGTATTGCCCTTCATTTCATTAACTTTTAATTAAACTCGCAGCATTTGCCGGCCATTTCTCGCGGCTAAATCTTTTTTGCTGCTCCTGCTGTTTATGCACCTGGCCCGCACAGGGGATGCGTTAAACAAAAAAAGAAGCCTTTTGTTTATGTTTGTGTTTATGTTTGCGTATGCGGCTTACACAAACAGCCGGCAGACTGACACCCAGCCAGACAGGCCAGCCCTTGGACCGTCCACGGATGCAGTTGTCAGTGGCCGCAGATGCGCGAAAAACCGCCAACTTTTTCCGCGTGCAACAAACGGGCGCGAAATGGGGAGTGAAGCTGGTGCAGGGCGCGTGTCCAAACCGTCGCTTATCAGCGGGACTTCAGGTGCCCGGCCAGGGACACTCGTTCAATCAAGCGGCCCTTTGTAGCGACAAATACCGTGGAGAGGGAAAAAAAGCGTCGCTTCAGGCCAAAACCCGGCCCCCTATTTCCTAACCACATGTTGCCACTTTCGCTTAGCATCGCGTTTGCCCTCGTCTTACTTAAACGGCCCAGCTCCTCCTCCTCCTCCTCCTCCGTCTGTGCCGGGAGTTATCCCTTTCCCGGGCCTTAATCGATTTTGGGCTAAACGAGCAGGCCAACGACAGCGCCGACAACAGGTGCACTGGCAAAATGGGTTATAAAACCAAAGGTATTTAAGCGGCAAAATTCTTATTAAACTGTGAAATGTTCTAGGAATTTATTCAATTTAATTTAGAATAGAATAACAGGTACACTGTTAAAATCGCTTATAAAACTAATATTATTGAAATGGGGGAAATACTTTTTAGGCTGTGCTATTTCCATGAATTTATTAAATTAAATTAAATATATTAGTAATAAGTTGTTAAGCTCGTTATGTAGAGAATTCTATTTTATTTAGTTCTGGTTTTAATTAAGTATTTTACTTTTGAGCCAGCGGTGGCCACGACCCTATGTCTAAGATCAGTACATTTCTCTGCCAGCACATGCACACTATTAATGTCGACATTAGCCTGTAATGGTGCGTACTATTGCTTTAAGGGGAGGGTAAGGATTGTTTTGCCTAAGAATATCTCTTTTTATTAATTTAATTATATATATTGTATATTTTTTTATTATACTCATACATTATTAGATATGTATTCTATTATAAGTACAACTTTAAAGAAAATAAAAGATGGATGAATTAGCGGAATTATTGTAGATCTCTGCATGCATCTAAAACCTTACCCTCTCCTTTGGCATTCAGGCAGCACGCCAGTAGTTAATTTCCTTGCAAACTTAACCTATTATTTCTCCTATCGCGCCTACTAACATCTAATAAATATATATTGTATGTATATAATTCACAGCAATTAAATTAAATTAGGAACTCAAGTTAAGATAAATAATATTTAATCAAATATAAATATATTCTCTCAGTGCCTAGTCTGGCCGAACTGGAATGGGAAATCCCATAAATACTTCAGACAAGATGCAAACTTTCCTCGAGCATAATATAAGCATTTGAGGCTGCCTGGCTGGGAGCTGCATTTCAGTGGAGCCCCCACTCCCCCCACTGTGGCACGCTCCTGCCACCGAGCTGATGTCACTTTAAGCTTTTAGAGCCACAGCCTGGATTTGGCCAGGCCGGAGCTCGTTGATTGCCCCTTGGCTGACGCGGGACTAATGGAACAGTCGAAAACATTTGCCAGATTATCGAGCGATCGAACCGGGTCAAGCTACTGACTTGGCAATGCAACTATTTGTTTAGCCCGCAGTTAGCTCTTCCGATTTCCAACTTGCCACTTCCTCCTCCACTCCCATTTCCATGCGGCTGCCTCTGACTTGCAGTTGATTGAGTTCGTGTTATTATTGATTTGATTCCGCTATCGCCAATTGGCAGTTCCGCCCGGCAGTGAATACATCATTGGGCTCGAACTGGAGCTGGAGCTGGAGCTGGAGCTGTCGCCTCGCAGCTCGCTGAACACTGTTTATTATAGTGCGCTTGGAGTCTAATAAATTTCGAACAGGTGTTTGAATACCTCCGCCATGGCCATCCATAAATCAAAATGGGTTTTTAAACTACGCGGCTGGTCGGGCATTAAGCGCTCCCGACCCTCCTGTCTCTCATGTGTGCGCCCTGCTGTAAAACACAAACAGCAACCACAAATATTTTTGAAGCGATGTGGATGAGGATGTGGACGTGCATGTGGATGCGGATGAGCACTGGGACAAGGACAAGGACAAGGCCGGGGACGAGGACGAAGGGCGGAGGGCGGAAGGGCGGTCGTGGCGATGATGACGATGGCGGCGGCGCATAAAACTTGTTGAATTATTCGGTGCTGGGACACGGACGTGGCTTTCGAAATTCTTTGGCTGCCAGCGTCTCAGCCGAAAACGGAATTTTTTATTATTATTGCAAATTAAAAAAGTTTACATTGGCTTAACTATGTGAGCGCGCCCAGACCAGCACTGCCGGCTCAACTATGTAAAAGCCAAGTTTTAGCCGAGAATGACTGGAGGAGTCTGATCCAAGGACTGCGAACAAGGGGGCCATAAGTGCTGGCGGGGATGGAGCAACGATTTGCAAAGTATTTTCAACAATTTCTGCCGCAGGCACAACAAAAAAATGGCAGCCCAAAAAACCCATCATAGGCTGCCATGCCTGTCTCACCTGACTACCTCCATTGAGGCGGCCCCAGCCAGGCTCGGTTGCCACTCAACGAAGCGTATTAGCAAATTAAATTCCATTTTCGCAGGTGGGCGGTCGTCTGACATCCTGTGATTATGAGCTGAGGACTTGCAGCCACCGAATTTAATGCACGGCTTCCGGGGAGGGGGTGATGTCAGTGTGTGTCTCAGTATTCGTGTGTGTGCGGTCTGTGGTCAGCCAGGCGTTCAGTTCGCTCCATAGGCGAGCGCCCTTCGTGGCCAACTAAACGGGCTTTAAAATTAAATGCCCCGACATAGTTTATTTATTACTGCCAACTGGCTACAATAAATGCCAAAGAGATGTGCACAACACTTTGACAGAATATAAACTGGCATTTAAAGGAAATTCAATTAAAGGTTTAATACAAGTTCATGTGAGTTTATTGCAGTCCTCAAACTCATTGGGAAATCCCACAAACCCAACCATTAAATTAACTGCAAAAAAAGGAGTTTAAAATTTAATGACAACAAAGTTTAGAATTATATATCTTCCACATAAGATGGATATGCATAATTCGATCGTTAAAGGTCTCTAGGTGTATTTTACTTAACATTTTAATTCATTCCGAAAAAATTAACTTAAAATTTGAGCAAAACTGCGTACGCAGCACTTTCACCATTAAATGGCCTTTAAAATGTATGGTATAGGCAAAGGTCCGAGATTTATTTATTTATTTCTGCAAACTCATTAGAAAAATTGACATATCCCAGGCTCGCAAAAAGAAAAATGCCGACTGGCGAAAATAAAAGAGGCAGGCACGCGCCGGCAGTCGAGAAGGGAAAACAACTCACATTTTCCGGGCCGGGGCTGCCTTTCGTTTATTGATGGAGGAGCGGAGCAACTGAGGGAATTGATTAAAAGGCATTGTCGAGGATGTGGGCTTAAGCCACGTCGGTGCACAATACATACACGTGCTCGCTGACGGACTTGTACACCCTACATATATACACATATATATATATACTAGATATATATTCCAATGCGAGTATGTATGCATATATGCAGCGGCTTTGATCTATCTACGCCCGAACAAAAAGGAGGACCAAGAACTTGTCTAACAATTTGACGCTTTAATCCGTCCTGCGATGGAAAAGAACTCGAACGGCTCCTTGTCTACGCTTCAGTTGGTCGAGCGCAAACTGAGATTCATTCGAACTGGCACGGATATCCCCGGGTCTGTGTCTGTGTGTGGCTGTGTGTGTGGCTGGGTGCCTTTTATGTGTCCTTTCTGGTGTCGTATTATGGTAATTCGCATCGAGACCGATTACACGCAACATGTGGAAGAAGGAGCTTTTCCCTGAAAGGCGAACCTCGGCGGCTCCCTTTTTTCCATGTCCGTCCAACTGAATAAGTAACGAACGTGCTGCCAAACCAAATAATATTTTCCTAAGTAAATTAAGCAGGATAAATACGCCAGAAGAATATATTTAGCTTTAAGGTTAATCAATTAAACATCACGTAGTGTAGTATGACTTTCTCTTGGAAGTTATAATACTCAGTATAGTAGAAGAGCTGAAGTGATGCAAGAGGATTTAACTTTAGTGAAATTATAACTTATCTTATGAACACACAAGTAAATACCCTTGCATAGGGTTTTCTTAATTTGTCATGATATGTGCAACGCAGTGAAGGACGCATCCTTGACCCCATAAGGTATATATTTATACTCCTAATCAGCCAGCATCAACAGTCTAGTCGATCTAGACATGTTCGTCTGTCTCTGGCCAGTCTTCGGCTTCTATGTAAACTAGTCTCTTTCAGTTTTTAAGCTATCGGCCTGAAATTAAGCATAATCTTATTTTTTTCAATATATATATATTATATTTCATATATTTTTTAATATAATATATGAGTATATTTCGGAACGGCCGAAATCGGACCACTATATCATATATTTAGTTGCCCTTGGAGCGTTTGTTACATATTTTCGCTATTTTTGAAGATATTCAAATGAAACTTCTTATATGACTTATTTTATATGACTTAAATAAAATATAACATATATAGTACTTTACTTTACCATAAAACTGCTATGGGAACTATTTGTCTATTTTGCAGTGGTACAAAATCTTTCCTTTCTTTACTTAATTTCATTTATTAATATTAATATTATATCCGTTTTAACTTAGTGCAACAAGCTAAGTTAAGCTTTTCAGTAAGACAAGTAAGTTCTTCTGCTGGAAGAAGGGAAAATGAGAATTTTCCCGAATAATCTTTATGCAGCTTTGGCCATTTTAATTCTAGGAATATTTTTTTTTTGTGATAAGTGGTATTTAAGCAATAAAGTACTTGTTTTTTTTAAAGTATTACATTAAGTTTTTACCACACCACTAAGTAGTATTTTCAAAACAAATTTTATATTTGTTTAGCGTTTAGAACATAACATAAAGTGTGTTAATATGTTAATACTGGTTCAGCTTGTTCGCAGTAAAAGTAAATGTAAAGTACAATAATTTCATGTAATTAATAAGTGTTTTTTATTTTGCTTTTAATAACTAATAATATTAAAATGCACCAACAAATATGTGACAAGAATTTCACATATGAAAGTTCAGTTATTAACTAATTAAAAATCAATCAAATATTAATACAAACACTTTTCACATTTTCAATTGTGAAATGCTTACGGACCGCCATTCTTTCATTTAACAGTGAATTAATATTAATAATATTATATTAAATTATATTAATAGTTTCCACAAGAATTTAGGAAAAGCTTTAATTGTCCCGAAACCAATAGAGCAAAATCAATTCAATCAATCAAGCCTCCACCGAAATGCGAACAGCTAACAGCAGGGCGATGTGCCAAAAAAACGCAGCTCTTGAGAGAGCGGCAAATGAGCAGACGGCGACAGCAATTGTCCTGGCCCAAGGATCTGCTGACAAACACTGACATTGAACAGCCAGCTGGTGCTGACCATCGCTCAGTGGGAAAAGAGAAGGAGGCGCCAGGCGAAGGTGGCTTCCGGGGAGGATTCCATTAAGTTAAATTGCATTTCGCCCAGTCAAGTTGGGGCCCCTTTGTGCGAGTGCCTTCTTCCGGCTTGCTGCGTGCTGATTTGCCACCTGAGACTGAGACTGAGACTGAGACTGAGCCTGAGACTGGTGGCAGGCTGGCCATAATTTAATAGTGAGTCAAACAAGTTTATTGCAGCTGCAATTTCATTTGCATGGGCCGCGCTTGGACCGACTTACCCACACGAACTGTCGCTGATTCGATTTGATGCTTCCCCAGTTAATCAATTGATTTTACCTTCGGTTGCCTGTGCGTCTGTGCGACCTGTTGAACTGCACAGCCCGTTGCCTGGCAAAGGCATCTGTCCTGCGAATATCTGCACCTAATTCAATATGCATTGATTTCTATTGCCCCCGTCGTGGCCTTATTGGATTGTATGCTCCCTGATTTGTGAGCAGAAAAATGCATTTCTGAGAAGCCAGTCAATATAAATTGCAATTCCGGGAGAATAAGTACATACGATACATATGTATCTCTCGTTCTCTAGCCTCCACAAAGAAACGTATTCATTCGGTTGGCCCATTGTCCCGGCCTAATTAGTTTTTCTGCGGGAGACCCCTTACATGCTCTCGCCTCATTAAACTTTCAATTGTTCCGGCGACTTAATCAATTTTGATTGGCGATCCGGCGAGCCGGGGTAATCCTTGGAGCATATATATTAATGGTTTTTCTGTGTAAATCTTAATGCCGAACCATTAGGGGCGATTACTATGCGGTTATTGTGTGTGGGAGGGGGCGTGGTGGCAGGGCAGGCACTTTGGGAGTGTGTGGTCGGTTTTTGTGGTCTGGCGTTTTACAGGAAATCAATGGACCGGACCGCCCAAGGGGCGTTAAATTTTATTAGCGCAAAATGATTTCATGTGCCAAATATTTGGCAAAATTGACGCTGGCCGATGGCGGCACGGCGATGCTGTCCCAAATGGCGTTGCTAATGGCGGGACATTAACGGGGCGTATGCGCAATCTGCGTTGTCATGCAGGACACGCGTCGCCACTGGAGTTGGCTTTAAGTGCACTTTGCCCTTAATCCAACCAGCGTGCGAGTGCGTGTGTGTGTATGTGGCATGCAGTTAATGTCCGCTTATCGATGGGCTACAATAACGATTACGCAGCCAAGTTGTCCGCAACTGTTGTGTATTGTCTCGGTCCTGCACAGTTCCAAAAAATGGGTTACTAAAATAGATTTATGTACGAGATATTATGATTCAAAGAAAATTGAATATTTCCGTTGGTATCCAGTATTTATTTATTATATATTAAAAGGTATTTTGATGTGTTGATTGAAATCAGCTCACCTTAAAGCTATTTTGTTGCTAAATTCTTTTAAGAGCTCAAGGCATTTTGAACCATAATTTCTTGGCATATACGAATCGTAAGCATTTCTTTACCTTTACAAAATATATATTACCTTTTCCCCAGATGGGAGGATATAGTATTATTTTCTAAAGTGGATTTATGCTCGAGATATTATAGCCAAGGAAAATGGAATATTTATGGGCAGTGTTTATATATAATAATATATATATAATAAGGTATCTTGATATCTTGAAATGAACCTGCTCACCTTTTAGCTAATTTGTAGAAATTGTTTTAAGAGCTCTAGCATTTTGTATCATAATTTTGGGATGTAAACGATTTTTTCCTTTGTTCACTTATATGAAATAAATATTATCTTTTCGTCCTATGTGGAATATGGTATAGTATAGTATAGTACTAGGCAATCCCCAAAAAGTTCTTTAAAAGAAATTACCTAAATCATCATTAAATAATATTCAAAATATAGAAAGATATTAATAGCTTAGTGAAGATTTAAATTAACAAGAAATAACTGCATTATTCATACAATTTAGCAGCCAAATTATTTTATAATAATCTTCTAAGTATATTTAAATATTATATAAACTTAAACTTATATATGCCATTGTGTTATTTTGTTCTCTTCCTGCAGGCATTTGGTACAACAGTGACCGCCGCGATTGGGTACGCGTTGCCGGACGATAGTACCCATTGTACCCTGTCAAAGGGTTGAGACCATCGTCACTGCGCAAATCATCCTCCACCAGCAGCAGCAGCATCAACAACGCCTGCCCGCCGCCGCCGCCCACACCGCACCAAGTGAACCCGGCCAGCTGCAGCAGCAGTAGCACTCCGCCCCACTCCCAGCATCCGCATCCGCATCCGCATTCGCAGCACCACCATCACCATCACCAGCACCAGCACAGGCGCAGCAGCAGCTCCAGTCACACCAGCCACCAGCCAGCGGAGAATTCGAGCGGTTTGGCCACGAAACCGGCCATCAATTTGCTCGGCAATCACTTGCAGGTCAGCTACTTCGAGTTCCCGCCCACCGCTTCTGGCCAGGCATTGTTGGTCCACAGCGGTCGCACCACAGCCTCCACGCCGTCACTGAACTGCCACCAACAATTCCAGCAGCACCAGCACCGGCACCAGCCCCACCACAGCTCCCACGTCGGTGGCAACTATAGCTCGGCGGTTGCCAAAGCGGCTGCCTCCACTGCCTGTGCGCTCCTTGCCACGTGCCACGTGTCCAGAGATTCCCCCCGACACCAACAGCAGCAGCAGCAGCAGCAGCCAAAGCAGCAGCAGCCCAAGAGCCCGGAGGAGCCACAGCAAACCGCAGACAACATGGGTCGACGCGAGATAAAACGCTCCAATACCAGTGGCTCCACCACCAGATCCTACGACAGCGGCAGCGGTGAGTGGTCCTCCATGCACAGAGAGAAAAAACCTGACACATTTACTAAAGAAAATATCAAGCGAGGCTTAAGTCCTTGCTTCTTTTGGGGAAGTTAAAAAAGAGGCAAAAAAAAAGGAATACTTTAAAGTTCACTACTAGAAATGTTAAGAGAGAGTGGAGAGTTCTCCACTTCATGCCAAGCAACTATTTGTGAAGTAGACCAAATCTCGCTCTTTTTTGCCCAAGTGTAAGGGGATCCCTCTTCAGAAAATACTTAAATAACAGCACCGAACGCAGATCTATTCAGTTGAACCCAATTCGAAAAGGGGCTGTGGGCGGGACACGGCATAATCGCCTTACGTCCTGTGATTGGGTCCCTGAATTCCCTGGGAAATGACATTAGGCTGGCAAATTAACTCAGCGGAGATTTGTTGTCAAGCTGTCGTTGTCCGGCTGCCTCAGACTGTTTCCCGGGCGGTTTTCTCGGAACGACACCTACAACTAGAACTGAAAGTGGAAAAGAAATAAATGAAGAAAAGCGAAGAACTTCGGTCCGTGCCATCAATTGTTCGGAAATTAGTTTCATCAGCCGAGCAAAGTAGAATTTCAATAAAATGATTAACAATTGGCAAGAGCTACCAAATCAGAATGGAATTAATAGTTAATTGTATCTCCTTCGCAGAGTATATATTGTATTCTTGCCACAAGAATGAAGGGAATATAAAAGTAAAGGCAAAAAGTGTAATTAAATCGAAATAACAAAAACCGCTTAAACCAAAGCAAACAAGAGGGAGCATAGAGAGCTTTCATTAAAACTAACTTAGTGAGGGCCCAAGAGCAGGGCTAATTATTTCCAATTCAAACTTAATTAGTAAGTAAAAACCCTCCCCAAGCTGAGGAAGACTATTTACACTTCCCACCTTACCAGATAATTCATCAATTAAAACTCTTTCGATAGTTTGAAGCATACGAATCTTTAATAATTTATAACTTCCGTTTCAATTAACATAGGACCGGCCCCGCCTGCACCAGCCCTTGCTGAAACTCAGCCGACTAGATATTTTTGTTGGCCCATCCGCAGATAAGTCCTGAGGTGCAAGCGGGGCCTTCGAAACACGAGTGCTTGTTGACGTTACTTAACGAGTTAAGACCTAAGGGTAACTGCCGGAGGGACCGGGCCTAGGAGCAGCTGGAGATTATGTCCGAGAGGCTGTCGTTGCAGCCCTGCTGCTGGTAGCACTCGTACAGCGAGGCGATGTTCCGGAGGCCGCAGCAATACTTGGAGGCCCGCTGGCACTTGCTATCCGCCTGCTGCTCCACCTCCTGGGGGAACTGTAGGGTGTCTGCAAAGGCGGCAAAAGGGGAGTGAGGTCAGAATAGCGGTCGTGGCTTGTGGCTTCGCTGCCGGAGCAGTTCATGCAACTCGTGCAACTCATGCAACACATGCAACGCATGCAGCTGATGCAGCGGGCTTACCTTGTCTGAAGGCAGGCCGTGGGGCGGAAGCTTGGGGGGCGGAGGCTGGGGCCGTGAGGCTGGATGGGGGATAGGCTTGGGCCACGATATCGTCGGCTGCAATTAAGAGGCGTCAGCATGTAAACCATCGTGCTAAGTGCAAGTGAATGGGTGCCAAGTGGGCGCAGGATGGTTGCCCAGGATAATGTGTGTGTCTCGGTTATGTTTGTGTGTGCGTCCACGATATATGTATGTACATATGTATGTATGTGTTCCTTTACCAATTGAGTGCGTCTGTTTGTTCGGGCAATTAATGAACAACGGGCCGCAGTTCGGGCTTTAATGAACAACAGCAGCTGATGCAACTGCACAGCGAAATTAATATTAATTTTCACGGGGTTACCTTGCCGCTGATAATGTAATATATGGCAATTTTCAAAGGACAAATACATTTTGTATATATATTAATCAGTTAAATATGAGAGCTTCCCATAGCTGTGTGAATATTTCACGTTATATCCAGGTGGCTTTATTTGATGTCTCTATTCTTGTGGCTCTTAAATTCCACCGAAAATAATACAATACTTTAAATAAAAGAAGACACATCGATTGCTGTTCCTAATTAGTTAGTATTGATTTCTGAGAAGAATGTCTTGACAGGATACCAATTACCCTTACCAAGTTCATTCCTAATTAACTTGCAACAGACTGGATTTTCTTTCCGTGTCCGAATATGTGCCAATTATGGGGGAGCCAAATAATGATGTCCCCGAGCTTAGCTGCCAAGGGCAGAGGATCTGCAATTGGATTTGCAGGTGTAAATTGTGTTCTGCGGCTCGTAATAGACGGGCAATTAAAAGATAGACCATCAATGGCCAGTGGCCAGTGGGCAATGGCCAATGGCCTCTTGCCAGCTGGTTAATTGATATGGCTGAAGGGATTGTGTAATTGCAATTGAATTGTGAGCGGATTACATGTCTGGACAATCGATTGGCATCCAATTAAACAAACATACTGAAGTCGCTGGTGTAAATTGGAAAATTTTAATTTGGTTTTCGGATTGTATGGCGATGATTGCGACACAGGCTACACAAATGATAAATGAGGCAACCGAGTTGGAAGGGCATTCATGTGTTAGCAGGAAGCTATAATGCGGACGTGCTTAATAATTGGATCAGTAACCAGGTCAGTTAGCCATTTAAAACAGGTTAGAAAGCAACAAAGGAATGTCACAAAAATATACAGAAAAAGAAGGCAATTATCAAACGCAAACTAAACACATTTCCATCATTTTGTTCGACAATTTTGTGCAATAAATAAACAATTAAATAGAAAGAATAATAGAAATTAATAAAATAAAAATGACGTGTTTAACTCGAAATGTAAGTGAAGTCATTGGGATGGCAGAAAATATCGATATATGGATACTGTATTGATATTTGACGCGAAAGTCTTTATATAAATTAATATATTAAGGTTGCGATATATGCTATAAATCGATATTCTTTATGAAACATCGGACTGTGTCGAAAAAGAGTAAAAGTTTAAATTAAGCAATATTTTTCGATATTTAAAATTATGTAAAATAAAGAATTTAAATTTACTTTGTTTTATTAGGATTTTTTTATTCGAAAATATATTTTTTATATAAAAAGGTTATCACTCCGTAGATTAAAAATAATTCAGAAAAACGAGGCAAACAATTGATATACCATTTGTGGATTTTTTTTCAATATTATCGATCATTTAAAGTTAAATGCGATATTTTTATAATTAACAGTTGGATATTTTCGATATTCAATGCGACATTGTGTCAATAAAGGTATAGGCCACCTATGCATCCCAAGAGAGATCGAAAATTCATTCTAAATCGATTTAAAATGTTTTCAAATGTATACAAAAATGCCTTTATAATTACATTGTTATATTATGACAGCTATATCTGACATTTAACAAAATTAAATTGTTTTTCATGCATATTCCAGACATTTTGTTACATTACAAATGTGTTTAGAATAATTACTTTCTATTTATAAAATTGGAACTCCTTCATTCTTATCTAGTCCAGGTAAATTAGGTTAATTATTGGTTATTATACAATGATAACATGCAGGTGCTTTTGTTAGTTTTTGGTTTTTCCTACGATAAGTTAACGTATCGCTAAGCAGGCAACAGAAGTTCAGAAAGGATGTTTCGCTGTAAGCGAACGCTTTATTTACAAGAGTTAAGACTTAGGCGTGTAAAATAAATTATTTGTATGTGTGAATGTTGCTGAGACATTTGGCAAAATATACGCTGGAAGCAGCACCGGGAAGCAACGACGCTCGTCCCGCCGCCTAAGGGAAGGCCTGCAGGACCTTGGCCAACGAACCGTCGAGCACGCCCTCGTCCGCGCATGGGTTGATGCCCCAGAAGGCGCCGTGGCAGCCGAAGGACTCGAAGCAGTTATACCGGATCTTCTTGCTGCCCTGGTCGCAGCAGTTCACGATCGCCCACACGCACTTGGTCACCTTGGGCGCGGTGGTGCCGGTCTGGCTCTGCGGGGGCCTGCTCGTCGTCGGCCGGATCACTATCGGATTCACAAAGAGTACAAAAGGTTAAGAGGTCAGGTCGGGCGGAAGGTGAAGCGATAGTCAGGGGCGGCAGTTAATTGGCAAAGCCCTACGGTTATTCACGGTTCTAATGGATACTGAGTCTAGGGATAATGCGATGATGAGGGGGTAACCTACCTGGGCGGAAGTTGCTACCTCCCCCGGAGATTTGGTCACGACCAGTATCCGAATTGGCCGACGCCGAAGGGCGCGTGGGCCTTGGTTTATCGAATTGACTAAAGTCCGCATTATTTGGATTGGAGTCGTGTATTAGGTCAAGTCGGCTTACAACATCGTCTGGCATTGGAACATCATCATCCCGGACTTGGTTCGTTTGTAGGGCTGGATTTGCTCCTTGCAGATTGGGCTTCTTTCCCGCCACCGCTAAACTGATATGAAAAATGGAAAGTTGAACTCGCGACTCATCTTCGCTTTGATAAGGTCATCTTACCGGGGAATATAGTAAAGCGTTTGCAGCGGAAGGTGGCTGTTATATGAAAAGCCGCTGACTTGGGCGGGGATCGAGTTCCACTGCGGAGAGGGGCTTCGGCGCTGACGACTGTGGTATTTCTTGGGCAACTTCCGCAACCATTCCTCCTTCACGGGCATCACCAGTTGAGTGGCTTCTAGGTTGGTTACCGGAACAGCTTCAAGGTCTGCCTTCAGCACAATCGGTTTGTCGGGAAGGACATCGAACAGGATTTTCTCGCCCTCGTTCTCCGGCTGCTTCTCCGCATGTCGATGGTGGTTGCGCCTGTGTTTCTTGTGGTGTCCGGGGCTGGTGGCGTTCTTAGCGGGATCTAAAAACAAATATCAAGGTTCAATATATATGAAATTTGATGGAACAAATTAATTATTGATTATATCAACTAAAAAGCTTCACTAATAATATGACCTTTTCATGGTCTACGTACCGATTAGAAATACTAGACCGAAAATACTTTAGAAATACTTTACCTTTAGTGTTTCGCCACTGTAGAACATCGAATAAAATGCATGAACCCTTTAGAGATTTCTTCTTAAACTATAAACTTTAACCTTATCCAACTTAGTACGAATGCAAGTTCATTTCTTCACATTCTTTACCTATACTTTATCATATTGCGCCTAATAAAAACATAACCCTAACAAGCACGTGCTCATTGTCGTCAGGGCCTCTTGAGTGTACTGACAGTGGTTCATCAACGTCCAAAAGCAGGGTGATAAGTGCCTGAAGCAATCTATATTCCTTCTCAAGTGTACTTCGTTGTAATTCATTACATCTTATATTATATATAAAGAGAAATATATATATATAGAACGATATATCCTTACCAAAATCCTCGGTGACGAAATCCTCTTTGTACATGATCACCGGATGATCCTCCTGCATGACGCCATTCACGAATTCCACTTGATGGATCTGCAAAGACTTTTGGTGGTAAACACAAGCGTCGGATTGGATTTCCCATTCGGGCATACATACCTCCACATTGTCGGCATCAGGGGGGAGGAGGGCCACGTCGCTGTCATCCTCGTTGGGCGGACGGGCGGCGGCCAGGGCCACCAGGCTGAGCAGCAGGGCAAACTGGAGGGCCGGAAGTCTGCGGCCGGCGGTTCGATTCATCTCCTTCGGTTGGCTGGCGGGTCTGCAAGTGGCAGCAAGCAAAGATTGTGCATTAGTCGCCACGGCACCGACTCAACTTTTATTTTGCAGTTCAATCTCAATTATGTACTTGACCCCCCTCCCCCCTCCCCCCCATATACCATCAAAGAAGGGAAGAATAAAAAACAAACAAACAAAAAGCGGAAACCCTCAAACACAAACACACACACACACACACATCAGGCATGATGGCAAAGTTCTGAAGTTGTAAATTTTGTTGCGGTTTGTTTCGGCTTCTGGGATCGGGATCAGGATCTGGCCTGGCCTGGCCTGGTTTGCCCGGGCTTGGTTTTGGGGTTTGTTTTAAATTAGACATCAAGTTGAGTTCAATTTTTCTTGGCCTTTGTTGCATGTTCTGCTCTGTGGCAAAACTTTTGAATTACTTTCTCCGGCTTCCTGGCTTTGCTTTTTCACTCTTCACTCTTATTCTGCATTTGTATTTTTCCCGTCGAAGGCTGCCAGAGCCATAACCATAGTGTCGGCTGGGGCTGGTCGCTGGGCGTATCGAAGCGGAAAAGAACACAATGGCCAAAGTACTTAAAGCATTTTAATATTCTAATGCACACTGTTCCTCTTCCGACTCCAACTAACCGAAACAATTTTCCTTTGCCAAATCGCTTTCAATAAATCCGATTGTGCCGTCACTCTACTTTGCGCGTTTGGTTGAGACTGAGCCGAACGCTCCGGAATACGCCTCTATATAAACGGAAGACGGCGGCTGTTTGAACAGCTGCTGCCAACTCATTCGAGAAGAGATCGATGTCTCACGGTTTTTCAGGTTCTCTGATAAGAGCTGACAATTTTCCGTAAACAAGATATCACCAAATACGCAGGCAGAGAAAAAGTGTCATCAGAATTAGTCAGAAGTTTGGCGCACATTCGTCACAACCACGTCAATGGACTAGGCATTATATGTTCTTAATTGAGACATTAACCTCTTGTATTTGGCTTCCTTTTTTACAACATATATTTTCTGGGAACCTTTTATTTGTTTTTTCTTTCTTTGGAATTCTGAAAGTACCAGAAGATAACCTCTGTTAGTCTTCGGTCCCCCATAAAGTATAATTGTGCGTCTTGCTTGATTTCATTTCTTGAAGAAATAATTCTTATTGTCCAAATTATATTTTGTAAGTAGCTAAGTTGGAATTAAGCTGACTTTCCAACTTGTTAACAAGACGGCCAATTAGAGGCAGAAAAGGCATTGCATTACCAGTCGAGGGGAGAACCTGAGACCGCACGAAGGAAGTCAAAGGAAATTAAAAGGGAATAAAATGAAGATGCCAAAAGGGAGATACTTCTGACTTTGTTGGGAAATAAATCAGCAGAACCCGCTAACACCCGCCAGCAGTTGGCCAGGTTCTGTAATTGCAAATTCCTGCACTGACGAGTTGGCTAATTGAATTTGCACGCAATAATTACCCGAAACTGTTTGCATATTTACCAACAGCAATTTTGCGGTATTTACGAAATTTTCATTTCGCTGTGGATGCGACCGAAATGCGAATTAAGTTAAATAAATTTTTGCCAAAATGCGCTTCCTCCTCCTCATCCGGCTGCCCATAAAAGTGTGCTAGCCGGATTGGCCGATGCAACATGGCAGATACAAGCACTTTTCTGAGTGTGTGTGAAGGGGGGAAAAGCCGATTGCCTTGGCTTTCTCAGCCACATACGGAGTAAGGCTGCCTGTTGAAGCTGAAAATATTGGGTCAGGACCGACCCGGGCAGCCCGAAACAGCACAACAACTCGATTCCCAAAATTGTGTGAATAGCCAACGGAAATTGTAAGTTTGTCGGGGGAATAACCCCCAATTTGTTGCTACAACAGCAGCAATAACAGGCAGTCGAGCGAGCCACAAGTGGCAGATGTATAAATGAGCAGAAAAAACAAGTAGGGCAAAAAAAAAGAAAAGGGAAATAAAAACGGGAGCCGCCGCCCCCATCATAAATATGAAAAAACTGGCAGAATAATGCTTGTGCCTGCCTTCCCCTTTTTTCCATTTGTTTCTTGGGTTTTTTTTATTTTGCTGCTGATAGAATTGCCATTAAATATTCAATTTTAATATTTCGCACACAGTGGCCAATGAGATCAAAAAGTGTCTGCTCTTAATTGGTTTTCGGCTCGGGTAAATTCTATATTTAGTTTCTCTGTTATTTTTTCTCAACTCGCATATTCCGACAGTGACCGCAATGGACTGTCGAGTGGATATCGTATATTTTTTTAAATGTTTTTCAGTACTAAGTAATTCAATTTGGCTCTTGGCGAGTTTTGGCCAGCCAAAGTCTCGGGGTTATTGTAATCAGTTTTTGCAGCAACATTTTCGGCATGCCAAATTGGTTTTCAGTCCGGGCCGGCAGCCACGTTTAATTGGATTTAGGTGATGTAATAAAAACTTGGACGATCCCATTAGAAGTTCAGGTGAAGAAGAAGAAACCGGGAGCGGACGAGGTCGAGGACCAAGCCTTTCGGGGCGGCCATTAGCGATATTAAACGCGGGCATGAAGCTCTTCATTACGCCAAATGTGTGCTAGTGCATTATGCACACCCACACACACATCGCGCTATGGCTGGCCATTGACAATTTAAATAATTACGAGCACACACTCGTATGCGAGCCAGCGAGCGAGTCCTTGCAGTTCTCACCTCAGCGCACAGCCGCTGGCCCTGGCGCTGCACAAAGGCAAATTGAGTTTCGAGTGCGCCAAAGTTGCCACAAAAACGGGGCAGTTGGCCAGAAGCGCCCGCCCGTCCACACCCCACACGAGTCCTGGCCAAACGTCGATTACCACTCATTAGAAACTTATCGGACGGCGGCGGGTGGTGAGTGCCATTTTACCCGCGGCCAGCCCCAGCTGGACCGAGGCGACCTGTGACCTGGCTCGAACCCCGGATCCACTTACCCGTTAGTGCGGCCATTTGGTCGCAAACAGTATGGCCCCGAAAAGATGATGTGGCCAGCCAAGTGTGGAACACTCCCAGGCCCCGCTTTTACCTTCTTCTGCCTTTAGCGAGTGTTCAACAGCCACAACAGTAGCTGCCACAAGCCACCTGGCAACAAGGACGATTACACTAGGCAACTGCAAAAGGGACATACCAAATGCGTTCTAAAGTCCCAGCTGACGGAAACTGTTTTGCATTTTAATTTATTTCATTTTTTATATACTTTCTTTACCGTAGGTACTCTAGTAAATTGAATCCGTATATGTGTTTACTTAATGTATATATTAATTTAAGTATTATTAGAAAGATCGGAGCTATTTGTATAGTCGTTTCCTGTTGATTTTCACATTGATTCTATGGCAGCTATATGATAGAACCATTTCTTATATTTATGATTAAATTAGTAGTAAAGAATGTGTGGAAAAATAACAAGTTATTAGATATTTTCTAATATTTTTTATATTTTTTTATATTATAAGAGAGCCTTTCAGTTCCTATCCGACTGAAGTTAATAGAAGACCAGATAGAAAGTGTTATCCAAATAACTCCCACTCTTAATCACTAGTTTTTATTACAAATTACAGCCTAGATCGACTCGCCAGTTGATGTTGATCAAGAAAATGTATACTTACTCCTTCACTGCCTTGCAAACTTCTGATTTCAAAATAATACATCACAGGAGTATAAAAAGATACAAGTCCTTTTTATCCTAGAATCAATATTTAGTGCTTTTACCTACTTCAATGTTCTCGGCTTTGTTGCCAAGTGCCATCGAAGCAACATGTCCTGTGGCCTCCTCCTGCAGTTACTTTGCCTTTCGGGCCAGTAACTGAATGGCGTCGGGCAAAGCCATAAAGTGTCACGGAAAATCGGATTTCATTAGACGTTTATTTATACAGATACAGATATAGATTTAGATACGGATACAGTTTTATGGCGGGGCTGGTGCGCAAACACCCGGAAATGTTCGATCAGGGCGAGTGCTGCTAATTGATATGGAAATTCGGCTGCTGGCCCGGGGCAAGCAAACTCATCAAAGTCGGAAAACTCATTGCAGATGCGATTAAAGGCAAACACAGTAGGGTAAACATGCAGCGAGGTAAGAAGAGGCTTCAGTCGAGGAACTGCCCCAGTGCCGTCGTATTGAATCCACAGGCACTGTTTGCTGTTTGCTCTGACCTAAAAATACGCAATAAACCGCTTTGCTTCTTTCTTGGCTTGCTCATCATCTCGACCTCGACTCGATGCTGATGATCAGCGAAAAATTGTGAGTGAAATCCCCCGAAATGTGATTAAATGTAGCTCTTTGTACATTTTCTGCGTGTGTGTGTTTACTCTGATTTTATGTTGGTTTTCCGTTCATAAATTGTTTATGCCCGAGCAACACGTGGCAACAATTGCGGCGATAGCCTTTGTTCCATCTAATTGGCTTAGGAGCAGTAGGAGACGTGGCCACAATGGCGCTGACAGAGTTAGCCCATCCCGTTGCCCGGCGCTCTCTATTCATGTGTCAAAGTGTCACTCGTCACGGGCAGTCACGTATGTACGTTGCTGCACCGGCAACGGAATGCAAATGCCGCCGGGTCGCCTCCTCTGCATATGAAACCCAATCCGAAAGCATATTGCCGGTGACGAGCCTGTAATATTGAGATGTTCCGTGCTCGATGCCAGATCAAAGTGGGTCAGGTCAACCTGGCTGCAGGAGGTTGTAATTAAGCTGCCTGCCATTTTTTCTGTTCGCATACAGGTTGCACTGACCACATGGCGAATGCGTAATGCGATTTGGCCGCTCAATGGTGCGTATGCGTAACATGGCCCTGGCCTGCTGTCAGCTGCCGTTTTTCACCCGTTTTTTTGTATATTTTTTTTTATTTTTACGCCTCACTGTTGTTTCGGTGTTTTTCTTATTTAATGCAAACACAGACACACACAGCGTGTGTGGCCTCCATTGTTGCCGTTTTCTCTTGTGTGATTTTGATCTGACTGGAAGCCTGGGCCGCAGGCCAGCGGCATCCAACTTTTCTTATTATTGTTCAAAATGAAATTTATGCGGCACGCACACTCGCTCACAGACAGAGCAAAGTGGGGCATCATCGTCGTCCGGATAGAAACAATGCAAGTGGAAAATGTTTTCCCCTCATTCCTGTCAAGTGTTGTTGTAACACATTCTGGGGGAAATCGGAAATGGAAATGAAAATGGAAATGGAAACGGAGGCACTGCAATATGTTTTATGCAGTCCAGCTGTTGGGGATGGGCCGAATACGGACTCGTAGCAGTGATCAATTCCCATTGGGTAATAAGTAATGCATTCATTATCTGCCTCACCTTTGACCTGAATCAAACTGGCTGACCTGTGCTATCAAAAGTTTGTGCTATCGAGCTCTCATCATGTCGTCAGCTTCCACAATGGTTACCCGGTGCAGCCTCTAACCCAACTGCCATTGTCCTTTGTCCTGTGCGTCCTGGCAAAGGACAACAAAGGAGGAACAACAGCATCAGTAACGAGGGAAAACAACAGAGACTGACACATTCATGGGGACTTTACCTCATTCGAAATGGCCCGACATCCCAGTTTTGTCAAGTGACAGCGGCACGAGCCACAAACGAAAATTACGAAAATACCGGGAGGAATCGGGCTGGCAGGAAGTGGCGCTGGGAAAACAATATCAACATGTTAAAAGCACAACAAGTGCCAGCCAGTCTGCGAAGCACTACGCAGTTGCGGTCTCAGCGAGGCTCAAGGGTCGAGGCTCCCCTCCCAAGTGCCGCCAAAGTTGAGGGCACTTTGTGAGCAACCACTTGGCTACTTTGCTGCAGTTCTAATTGCAAAAGTTGCGCAAAGCCAAAGCCCAAGCCAACGAAATTATATGCACTCAGCGACGGCGTCGGTATCCGAATGTCTTGGCCAAGAGCTTGGCGGGGCGGAGTGGCAGGAACATAAATATTGTTGTTGGGCGGCGGCTTAAAGCAGGACACTTTTAAGTGCCTGCAGCGGTAGGGAAGTTTGGTGTCAGCGCCAGGCTGTCGGTATGAAATATAACTGGGAATAGATTATCAGCCAAGGTATTTTCCCTCACACCCTCACAGCAGCGCCCCTGTTAAGCACGGCCAATTCGCTTAATTGTTATGTCAACGCCCGGCCCACGCGGCGTATGATAAATGCCCGAAAGTAAGCAGCTGTGCTTACAGCTACTTACAGCAGCGTTTCCATTGTCCTCGGGGCCAGCGCCCAAAGCTCTTTGTACATCCTGCAGCCGGATCGGCTCAGTCGTCATCCGGCAAATCGCCGTTTTTACTTTTGCCGTGCTTTGCATTTGTTGCTAGGCCTCAGGGACATTCTCGAAGGTGGTATGCTCTTATGAAAGATTTTGGTATCTATTATATTCGTTGTGGAGGAATAATGGTTCTTATTATCATCATTGGAGATTTTACTGCGCGATTGTCACTCACAGACTTAGAGCTTACATGATTTGTATCCTTAATTTATAGGTACAAACTAATAGCACTTGAGTTTTGTTTTATTTAAAAATAATCATTTTACTTTTTATATGATTTTTTTTATTAAAAAAGATAGAAATTAATCATTGTTTGCAGTTCCTGATACATATTCCTGTGTTGTTTTTTCATATATCCATACTATGAAAGGGCTACCTTACAAATGCTATAAGATATAGTAGTTAATATTGCTTTTTAAGGACATTAGAGGATTGAGTTAGATTATCTTAACTTTTGCCTCTTTTACGTAAATTAATGGCAATTCTGTTATATCTTAATGGTGTGTAAATATATAAAAATTAACTCTTTAAATAGAGACTCTGAAAAGTCTAGGTAGATATATTATTAAATATAGATTATATTGGGTTAATACTATTAAAAGCTGATATTAGTTATAGTTTCCATAAGTGTGATGCTTGCGAATTATACAAAAAACCTTTATTGGGTAATGCTGTTAATAAAGGAATCCCTTCTTGATGTGGATTCTTAAGAGCTCCTTAGAGAGTATCTAACTTGGTCACTCTATATATCTTTCTTATCATTTATTTATTAAATGCAAAATCCCTGCAAACACTGGATAATCTAGTCGGCTATATATTACGCATCTATCATATGCTTATCCAGGAATCGTGGGTCCTTTGTGGGTCTAGCCATTGTCTGGCTTCGGAGCGAAACTAATAATGTCATTCGCTGAATGCCAGGATGTTGGTTCAACTGTTGACCAGGCCAGGCACGACAACGCACAATTGACAGCTAAATTGTCTGTCAATTTGTCTCGCTGGCTGAATGCGTTATCCTGTCCGGGCCAGGACGCGTGTGAGCGAGGGCCAGTGCGTTGTTCGGCCATTGTTTAGTTTGGCCAGGACTGACTGACAGATTGCCATTATCATGGCCGCCATTGCCGTTACTCACTGTTGGTTACTGCTGATGCTGCACGCTTCCGCATTTGTGCGGCTGCTAAACTGCGGCCTCAATCGAACGCCTGTCTTTGTCACTGTACGAGTACGTTGTGTGTGATGTAGGCCTCTCTATTTGCTTAGCGGCACCCATTTTTGGCCAGGACCCACCCCGGACCAGTCGGAAGGGCAAAGTTCAAACGGCGGCTCAACAGCCCAACTAAAATGGATCTGTCGGGCGAAGACCATGCCATGCCCGACTCCGCTCCAGCTCCATGTCAGCTCTCCGGCTTTTCGGGTCTCATGTGTGCCTTCCGAGGCTCTCGCTTCGCTTGCTCCGCATTTGTTTGTGTATTTTGGCACACGTCTATTTGTGTTGCCTTTTGGGCCTACTATCCTGCCAAGGACAAGGACGAATCCGAAGGATTTGCAGTCGCCGCATGTGTGTGTGTGTGTGTGCGAGAGCCTCTTTGTGCGTTCGTGTTTGCCCAACTGTGGCGTTGGTGGCAGTTCTTTGAATAATGCAAAATAGTAGCATCAAATAACGGCACCAAAAGTGACTTAAAGTTTTAATGAAAATGCCAGGCTCAGGCCGGGATCCCTCCCCCAGGCTGCTCCTGCTCCGCCCCAGTCATACATTAAATATTAAGTGGCTTTATAGCATTGCCCCGTAGTGCATATTAAATTTGCTCATAAAAAAGGAGGTAGCAAAGCAGCCCCTCTCTCTGCTGTGCTGGCGGCACACATTAAACTTCTGGCTGGGTGGAAATTTTCAAATATTAATTCAATTCGAGGCTCCAATTCAATTTGACAACAAACAAATTGGCATTCGGACCTGAAACTTTAGCTGCCATTTGGGCCCTGGAATTTATGGGCAAATCAGAGTCCGAGGCACTTGTCGTCCGGCCAGGCCCTGGCCAGCAATATCCTGGAATTGTGGCTGCTTATTGATTGAGCTATTTAGATGAAAGCGAATAATTCGGAGCGGCCAGCAGCTTACTCTGTGGGGTCTCTGTGGCCGGGACGAATGTCAGATGACCGCAAACTTTAGCCCAGACTTCCACAATGTTGAGGTGCTCCGGCCGACCTGTGGTCGGTCATGAATGTCCGACGACGATGTCTGACGATAAGATAAGTAGTGGTGGGTTAAGGGTCCCCTGGCTGGGCATTTGAATACGAAAGATACGGATTAAGTCCACGTGGGCTAACTTTCATGCCTGCATATGTACTTTCCAGGTGGAAAAAGTAGCGGGCGGTATCTGTATCTGTAAATGTATCCGAAAGTGGGCTTAGCTTTGAAAATATTTACTCAGCTTTTTAGAATTCCCCCCGTTGCCATAATTGGACAATAGAGCCGCTCCATTTACACCAATGTTTGCCATTCATCTATGCAAACAAGAGGTGACTAATCCGCGACATTGTCACCTTGTGCCATAAGTCCACCCACACCTTCGTGACGCATCCCTTGGATGTGTGAGAGTGCAAATGCATCGGCACGTTGCACGATTTCAATAAATCGGAGGAGGCATGTCAAAATTTCCGACATTACGATGATTGATGTCGGGGCGGGTTGTGTGTTCGGGGGCAAGGGGCGCGGCACCCACAGACACGCGCCCCGAAATGCGGTCAATTAGTCAAACAGACAGCGTTTTCGGCCGCCCTGTCAGCGAGGCTCCAGAGCTCAGAAGCTGCGAAGCTGCGAAGCTAGTCCTTGCCAAGGCGAACTAATTAAAACACGCTGAGCAAACTCAACGGTCCCTTGGATAGACGAGAAGTGGGATTCGGTGGTGAGTGGGGACTGGCGATGGCAATGGGGGACTGGGACTGAGACTGAGACTGAGCATGGGGAGTGGTAATAAGCACGTGCCACTAGGATTAGCGAGGTCGAGACGCTCAGTTTGGCTTATTGATGGGCGGGGCAGCGGCCACGCCCTTGGCATACAAATTCGCGTCGGGAAGGCGGAAAGGTCGCTAATCGAGTGTGACAAGCCAACCCACCGATATTTGTAGCAGGTAAAGCGTTGCCGAAAATGTTTAATAAATAAATCCAATGATACATTCGAAATTCTACTTAATTTGCGGTGATTAGCCATCAGGATTCCCAATGCAGACAATGGGTGTTATGGTAATTACGGTTAAGCATGAGTGACAAGTAAACAGAGATCGAAAAACCTCAAATTTATAACCTTAAATTGGGCTTAGAGTAAAAATAAATAATGAAGATGATTGGCTTTCTCCTTGAGTCAAGTTTAAATGGTCTTAAATCTTAAATGATTTGTGTGAGAATTAAGTAGAATAAGACTCAATAACTTAAGTAAATGTTCAAGGAAAATTAACAGTTAAGAGACGAAGATATACAGTATAAATTAAAGCAAGTGTCAAAAGCAATTAGGTTAATTTAACGCCTTTCTATTTATTCTTTTTTGTGGTGTAACAATTCCTATATTAAGAAAACTAAATCCATTTCAATTAGAATCTTACAAGTAAGCCAATAACTTAATTCTCCAATTGTCTGTATTTTCCCGCAGTGTAGGCCTCGGCCAGTAGCTAACCACTCCTAATGGCATTGTTTTTGGCATATCTTCTGTGAGATGACTGAAATTTTGACACCCTCTGACAACGACTAATGAATGATCTCATGCGCGTGACATATTTATGGCTTGAAGTCATTACGAAACCATTCTGGGCCACTAAGCGTGACCAAAATTCGTCGTATCGTCTTGGGCTTTGGGGACTCTGAACTCACAAATAGACCCATATCCCGTACGTTTGATTCCTTATCCCCATTAGCCAGCGGAAACTTAAATCACTGCCTCCGATCTCAGATCTGTTAAATGGCACAAGCTACTTTTAATTATAATTGGACCCGGTGTTGGCCATCAATTTTTTTGCGCTTTGAAGCCATTAGTGGGTTGTTCCCTCACCTCAATGATACCATAATTATACAAATAGGAATCTGCTACTTGAGGTGAAAAAAAGAAGGAAAATAATGAGTGTGCGAATGTTCGCGGGGATTCTCTGGTTGGGTTGGCAGATGAAACACCAATTTTGCAGAACAATAGTATAAATCATGGAATTCTAATGATTTTTACGGCTTTAGCTTCGCTCCGTTGACTTAATAAAGTACTGACGTCATCAGAGCTCTTTACCCGATTCCCATGCAAATGAAATCGATTAATCTGTCGTTTTAATTATAGCAATTTATTGCACTGTTTGGATCAAAGTGCTCTCGTTAAAAGAGCCCCGGGAAGTGCGTAGATATCGAGTTGGAAGAGAGAGAGGGACTTTACATTTAATTGCCACCCTTGTCAAGCAATTGAAAGGAAGGAAGCTGCCTTCTTTTTAACAACAATTGAAGTTTAACAATAGCAGAGGGCCATAAAAAGTATTGAACTGGTTTTCAGATTGATTATGTCATGCCAACCGAGCCAACTGGTTAGACATGCACCTGCCTTGTAATGCAAATGACAACTTGAGAACCTTTTCGTCGTGATCTCCGAGTATAGAAAACTATGACTGGCTGGCGGAATTTCCTGGCTTCCGCATTTTATAGAAATTATGCTTTCAGAGAGTGAGTAGTACGAGTAGGTGGGCTTAAAACCACATTAATCGTGGGAAACATTCGGATGTGTGATCACCACAAATCAACACAACGCGTGCCTGTGGTTTGTGGGCTTCGAGGAACTTCATTCTGGCCAGTCTGGCATGGCGAGCTGCAATTAAATTGCATTTGATTTCAAGTGCAACACTTGCCGGGCGATTATTCACTTGGCAAACAGCTTGAACCTAGCTGCATCCTGGGTGCAAGTGGCCACGATTCTCAACTTAAGATTCATGACCAGACCGAGACAATGACTAATTCCGCTGGAAAACCAAAAGTTTTGGCATTTCCAGTGTCTACGACCGATAAGAACTCGGTCTACAGTTACGTCACGGGGCTGAGGAATACGAAATGGGAAACCACACAACTAAGTAAATTGTAAATGCTGAAAAATCCAAGCAGCCTTGCATGTGTGTAAACAACAGACAAAAAAAAGAGGCAAATTAAATGCGAAAGATGCGAAGGAAGCCACGATAAAGACCGAGGCAAATAGGGGCTCAAGTACAAACATAGTGTAAACAAAAGCCGAGCGACGAGCACGCCGGGGATTCCACGGCTAAAAAAAGAACAAGACCGAAAGGTTGAACTTGAAATATTTGTGGACCAAAAGGGCAACCAGCTAGCTGGCACACACACGTGCAGAGCTTTAATTATGTGCGGGGCGAGAAGTATCTGTCAGATACTACTCGCAGCCGTACTTTCGGCCCGCTCCAATAAAGACAATGCGTGGCGACGACACGTTCCGTTTGTTGTTGGCCAAATTATGTGCTTCGCTTTCAGCCAAAAGCCAAAGACAAACAGCAGCGGGCCCACACCCAAGCCAAACACATGTAGCCGCCGTACATACATACTACATATGTCGACGGATTTTGATGCTTTTTGTGTTTTCTGTGCTTTTTTGTGTTTTTGCCAAATTAGCAACAACCGGTTTACGCAGGTACCTCTGCTTAGCTGGAACCGAAAGAGCGGGGAACGCGAAGCCAAAGGCAAACAAAAGCCGTTTTGCTCATTAGTCGCCTCGACAGCAATTTCTGTCTGATATCAGTGCGAGATGAGTGTGGGAAGGTCGAGAGAGTTTTTCCTCGCAGCTCACAGCTCGGAGACACCCCAAAGCTCCCACGTACCCCCCTATTTCCACCTACCCAAGTCCCAGCCACCCCATACATTCCCCCGCAGCCAGTGTTCCGGATGGCACACTGATGTATTAGGGGGAAGCTGACAGTTCGGCGCTGGGGCAGCAACTGAACCAGAGCAAACGGCTTATTTATAGCGGGTCCTCTAGATATAGGTAAAGATCCACTGGGACTGGGTCTGGGACTGGGACTGGGTCTGCCAATGCAACTGGGGCAAATCCAGTTTCGAGAGTCTGGCTCAGGAGGCTGAGCCTCTGCACTTCCAACAAAAACGGGTGCAAAACGGGTTAAACTGGCTAAAAGGTGTTTTTTCCCATACAAGCGGCTGTTCTGATCAATGACAATGGCCCTCAGGCGTAGATACAAATTAAATCACGTATCCAGTGATTGCTGATTTTCCTTTAAGCATTTATTAAACAAAAAAGGGGCTTTGTTGAAGACGTAAGAAAAGGAAAGGAAGTTACATAATAAACATAATGTATATCCTTTAGTTGGCTTGAAATTTACAAAGTGAAGAGAATATTTAATTATCTCTGGCTATCTCCAAGAAGATTGCATGTCTTATTCCGATTCTATAAATAATCAAAATTCATTATATACAGCAAAGGCAATAAATTAAATAAATTCTCTGGAACTTCGAGTCGCAGGTTATCTGCTACTTTCTTATTAAATTGTTCAGTTTAAAGAATTGTTATCAGAATACATTAAAGCGATTGACTCCGGCCACAAACTGAATGTTAGACTTGAAAAAGCTCTCTATAAAAATCTAGCAAATTTTATGGAAATCAGCAAAAAACGTAGAGTAAATAATGGCATACTGCAAAAAGTAGGGCCGCAGCCAAGAGAGCGGGATGGAAAACATAAAAAACACACACAAACATGGATTAATTGCGCTTTTTATATGGAAATTCGTTGCACTGGCAAAAAGCGCAAGCCAAGCAGAAGGCCAGCTGGTCCGAGAGCCAGCCGATATCCATAAACTGTGCTCCGGCCAAGTGGAAATAGGAGGGATCTATGTATATCCCGGCTCCCGACCAATCTCATGCCACAGCCAATAGGCCCGAGAGCGTGTAGTTCCGCCCGAAGAAGAGTTCGCAGCTGGTGGGACTTACCTATATGGCGGCTATATCTGCAGCGCTATCTCTCGCTGTCACTCTGACTCGCCGATATTTTCACTTTGCAGCGTTTAGTATATAGCTTTTATGGTCCTCTCTTTTGTTTTTATTTATTTTTTGCTCAGCAATTAAACCCAATAAAATTGCAGTTCAATTGGCTTTATGCTTATACCCGAACCGACTCTTTTTTTTGGCGCGCCGTACTCGTGAGTGTATTATGTATCCGTATGTACTTTGGTATATAATTTGCTTAGCTCTTTGTTTGTGCCTGTCATTTATCGTGCTCACGTTTACTCGTTTTTATTTTAATTTTTTTCTTTTATTTCTTTCTGCCTTTTTGCTTTGCTTTTGATGTTTTTTCTCGGATCTCGGCGTCTCGGCAATGCTTGCCGTCAGATTCTTGAGTTTACACTGAGCAGATCTCTCTTGGGTACTACTTTATAAACTTGGAGCTGGGCAAAGGCGAAGAGAGCACCAGTCGCTGCCAGTGCCGCTCTTCACGTCCTCTCTTAAACATGATATTCAGTTTGTTTAGTTTATTCAGTGGCGGACTCCACATACCCGTATAGTAGCGACCAAAGTCTCCGGCGGTACGTCACGATCGCCGTCATCGGGGCAAAGTGCTTGGCTTGGCCAGAATGATGCTATTCCCCAGCCATTGCAGTTTTCCACAAGACAGGGTCTTTGTCCCGGCAGATGAGTCACATCCTCTGACAGGGCAAAAAACTGTCTCTAGCAGAACCCACAGATGGCTGGGCTGCTAATTGGTAATGGTTGCCCCTTCGGATGCAACGCGGGCCTAATTCGCGACCTCCAAGTCAACAGCAGGCAGGGACCGACACACAAATGCAAATCAGAGCCTGAAATATGTCACGTTTTGCCTGAATTTACGGACTCACAAACGAACTGACAATGACAAATCCTAATTGCACTTTTAGCCATCTCAACGAATTGCCCATTAAACTGTGCGCTGTTCAAACGATTCCGGACTTTTCCCAATCATTAATGGGTCAGAATTATAAGCGTAGTCAAAATCAGGGCGTGTCGGCTCATCGAGCAATAAAAATAAAAATGCAAATGAACAAAAGTTATTGTTTCGCTTAAATGAAAATTTTAAATAGCCCTGACAATAGGATTTGAAAAAGTGCCTAACTTGCCGCTGGCGAATACATTATTCTCAGAGATTTTATTGCAAACTGAAGGCCTAGGCAGTTAAGTTAAAAATTAAGTCTGACTGTGGTTACCGAAGATGTATACAAGTATATTAGGAAATATTAAAGGGGGGACACACCCTTCTGAAAATACTTTAAAAAACGTTTTTTAATTTTGTTTGCTCGGACGACTATACATATATCTAAAAGTTTCTATATGAACAATCAGGAAATTAATAGAACATGATATAATTTCCCAGTTTTTAAACATATGTTATATTTCTCTGAGATATAGCCATTATTTCTTTTATTTTAGTATTTAAGGATTGTAAATATATGAAGATCGGGCGACTATGTCGTATAGCTGCCTTAGTAACGAGCAAAAATTAGTATTCAAATAACATAATTTTGTTATTTTTAAACATTTGCTCTTATAACCTGAGACATACATACATATGTAGTTATGTTTCACAATCATTTAACTTGAAGAGTAAAACTCGGGCTTATGAGGATCTATGAATGTGAAGGTGCCTTCATACACCTCCAGTAATTTTTCTTCGATCCATTTACATTTCTTTCGAATTTATTCAATAGCAACCTGCAAGGGTACAAAAACTTCGGTTTCCCGAAGTAAACTTCCTTTATTGTTAAGATATCCCCGTTAATTGTTAAGATATCCTTGAACAATAATTTCATTAATGTAATGCTGATTTATTTTTAGCTGGCATTATATTTGTTTATATACAAAATTGGCTTCCAGAAGCATATTTTAAATAAATTGTCAGTAAAACATTTGTTAAGATCAAAAGGAATAAAAATACTATTTTCCAAATATGTTAATCAAACTTATCATTACAACTTGATATAAATAATAGCATGGATCAAAATATAATAATAGATATCGAGTTCATATAAATCGAAATTCTTAAAACTAAACAAAATTCACTTTTTTTAGTCAGTTGTCATAATTATTTTCAATTTAAATTATACCATCAGAAACCTGTTGAGATTAGTCCCCCATGCCTACTAGCACTACTAATTTCAATACTCATAAAAATAGAAAACAATTAAAATTGAAAATAAAACACTTTTTTTGCATCATTCTTCTTTATATATAATACTACTTTAATACCTTAATACAGGAGCTAACTAAAGACATCAGCTAATTTGTAAAGGTACAAAAGATACAAAACAATAAAAATACTAAATATATAGCTTAGTTTAAATAATAAAATTAGTTTTATAATAAATAAAACTCTCAATACATTAAACCAGGAACGCCGCAACGAAAGTGAACAATAGATACGCTTGTTCTGATGCTTGCTGTGGCGTAACGGGTAGCGTGGTGTGCTGGCTGCAGGCGCAGGCGGGACGCCCTTTCACCGCGGGTTCAAACCCCAGCCGGTGTAGAATTTGTGGAAAGAGAGAAAATATTTGTATTTTTCGGTTTATTTCGATGCGATTTCATCATGGCATAATAGTTTGGCTTTCCCATAGCCGGAACAATTTCCGCATGAGTCGCAGATTAATTAGGGGTTAATGCGCGTATCTACTGACATTTCGAATAATGAATGACAGTGCTTCGTGTAATTTCCGTACAATTATATTTTAATAAAGACTGCCAATGGAAATCTGTTTAATTAATATTTTATATACTATATTAACATTTTATATATCTTCGCCCCCGCCCAGCAACCACCAACTTTGTCGGGAAGTTCACGCAGAGTGTGCGCCGGATCGTCCAGGATGTGAAGGACGAGGGCGCGCCCAGCGGCATGACGCGGGACGAGGTGATCGAGACCAACGAGCGGCTGCGCTCCCTGCGCCTGCGACTCGAGGAGTCCTACGAGACGGCCAAGAAGGCGCTGATCAACCTGATGAACAAGTACGGAGACTCGAAGAGCCAGCGCAACATCTTCCAGCGCTATCCCATGCTCAAGCTGATGATTAAGGTAAAGCTTCAAGTAATTTGTTTCAAATTAATGCAAATACTTTAAATTTGATCTGTGTTCTCTGCGGCCACAGGAAGTCATCCGGCTGGAGACCCAGTACTGGACCTTGGTGGACATCCCGCGCCAGGAGAAGCAGGAGACTGTGCCCTCCTACGTGATGCGCGCCTGCTCCATCATGGAGAAGACACAGAAGTCCGGCGAGGGCGTCAAGACCTCCGCCCGATTGGCCGAGGAGGCGGCCGAGCGTCGGGAGCGCATGGAGCGATTGGAACGTAAGTAAATCGGCTGGAAAAAAGAAAGAAAAACAGAAGCAAGAGGAAACGAATTAAAATGAGAACTCCCTTGGATCCCACAGATATGACAACGGCCCAAATCGAGCACGAGAACACGCAGCTGATAAACGACTTGTACCGCTTGCTGAAAAAGTATCTGGGCCTGCGGCACCTCATCCGGGTGCTGAAGGTATGTCAACCGGGGGCGACCCGGGGGAAACTTTGCATTGTACCGTTGAACCTTTTGTCTGACCCCGCAGGAAGAGTACGGCAGCTCAAAGATGTATCCGATATTTCCACGCTACACAATGCTCAAGGACATGATAAAGGGCATCATGCACGACCCGGACTACATGGAGGTGTGTCACGAGACGCTGGCCAACGCCAACTGAGCCGAGGGCACCGGAAATGGCAGGCGTCGCATGAGTGTCATTTGAGAGGGCCCAAAAACTAACAGCAATACCAATACCAGTACGAGCGGCAGCATGCACGGACGCAGGACCTAGGACCTGCGCCACTATGCCTGTGTGCTCAATTCGCATGCGAGTTTCTGTCATTCCGGAGTGATTTAGAATTTTCCGAAAAAAAAAACTTCTCGGAGCCACTGCGTAACGAGTGGCTTCGGCAGCCAACCTCTTTTCGGCCCCCTCTAACCGACACCCAAACACTCAAAGGCAAGCCAAGACAAACTAATCAAAGAACTAACCCACTAACTAACTACGCCCAACTACCCCACCACCCACAACCAGCCACCCACTGAACAAGGAACTATTTACACAACATTATCAGATACAAACACTCGAATACTCTTCGGCACTAAAGTGCCCGCAAACAAACTAAAAGGCATTTATTTTAATGAACTTTTGAGATGGAATACAAAGTAAAACCTACAAAATACAAACTACAAAATACGAAACACACGATATTTATTGATTGTGGCCCAAGGAAGGAAGCCAAGGAACAGATATCAAATGGAATGCAAATCAAACCAAAACATTGTGTAACTTGTATGAACTACAACCAAAACTGAGCCTAATATTATACATACATATACATATTTATATAAATATATACATACATAAAGGACAAGAAATATAACCGAAACGAGGCTACAGGAGCTGGAGAATATCTGATGAATCCTTGGTTTGCCTCTGCTTTATATTTTAGAAGTAACAGATACAAGAACTGGTCGATTAGCCGCTAGCAGGACACTAAACTAATAAACTAACTACCGATGTGTATCAAACTGTATTTAGTGAAATTCCCCAGCCTAGATGTATTACTTACCTAGTTAGACAATATGAGGGAATTATTCCCAATCGATGTAAACAAATGCGAGGACTCTGAAACACCTTTTAAGACAACACCAATTCGCGGAGTGACCCATATCCTAGATCTAGCTAACTGTTCTACATATATTGTTAGTTCCCTTCCCCCCTTTTGCCGGTAACTACCTATTAGTTTTAGCGGCAAGCGATTGCTTTATGTGCGTGTATCGAAACGTTCAGCTTTAAGTCCTCTGCAACTCGCAAATGCAAATGTAATGTCTACTTCATAAGTTGAGACGGTATATCCCCGTATATAGTGTGTGGTGTGTGTGTGTGTGTTGTGCGTAACCCATGTATTTATTCGTTGTTGTACATACCGTGTAGCTTTGTAATCCCCAACCAAACACACTCAGCCTCAGACACACACAAGAGACCAAAGGAAAACCTAGACGAGCTTACAACTTTTTACGAGAGCTAGAAAATCCACAATTTCCATTTATGTTAGATTTAAAAGAATTTGCGCACTAAATCGTCAGGACACGACACACCGCCTCCTCTCCTCACCTCAGACTCTACTGACACACCCACCGATACACCGATGATAACATATCTGAATGTTAGTAAATCAGAAACAGACTCGAAAAGCCGCAGCTATCAATGAGAGAGTGCAATTGAGTGCATAAATTAGTCGAGCGATTGTTTGCCTGTCTATTATATGCTTCACAGCGCTCGATTGCTGGTTAATTTACCCCTCAATTCCGACTTTAATGTTTCCCAACTATTCAAAATATAGATATATATATATATATAGTGTCCCCCCCCCCATCGTTTTGCCTCACACAGACATACATATGATAAAGCTAGCCTTTCAACAACCACAATAAAAAAAAAGAAGAAAAACTGCAACGGCAGGAGAGAGAATCGTTTGTATTGAATAAATCAAAATAGATAATGAACGTTGGAAAAATGGCAAATTAATTATGCAAAAATCCATGCTATAAAGTGAATTATCCAGTTTTCATTTATGGTTAAACCTGGGCAATGTGTTCTGTTGTTTATGTAGTTAAATGTTGATCATTAAATTTGAATCTAAAAATGTTAGCGGAATTTGCAAATATGGTAAGGGATTGTATCCCGAAACATAATGTATCGCATCTCCGCAATTATAGCTAAATTTAAACACTAAACTGTAATGATCAGGTATTAAAGTTATGGAGTTAATCAAAATAAACTAACAGAGTTACATATGTGTGAGTGAGTGAAAGCGTGAATGTGGCCAATGCAAGCGCAATGCAATATAGGGTATAGACGGAACCAGTAGGGGCGATATTGCTGCATAACCTACCAGAGGCATTAATAAATACTATAGTTATATATGGTAATGGTATTCGTATTATTATACAACTATACACGATAGACAACATATACAAGTATACTCTACTTATACATACAGACCCACAAGGGGATATTCGGTATTCCTACAACCAAAAACTTCGTACAACTTTACCTTTTCAACATCTCAGTGTCTAACAAAAGCATTAAATGTATTTCCGCAAGGGAAGTTACCATTATATTGAATGTATCACTAAAAATATGTGTCAAGACACTCGATAATATGAGGAAATCGATAAATATATTGATATTCAAAAGGATGCAACATGTTGTTTTATTTCCAACTCCATTCCTCTGGGTTTTGTCTGTTTTTCTCACTATTAATTAAGCTTTAAAGTATTGTCTTTCACGATTGAAACTATAATATTATAGTTGGGAAGATCTAAAGATAAAGTTGTTCTATAAATATAGGTAACTTAATAATTTATTGCTTCAGGCACATTTTACACATATTATGGAAACTTTGAAGAGTATTTCAATAATTTATATTTGTAATAATAACAGTTTTTGGCACAGGAAATTTCCAGAAAGGTGTTTGTGATAAATAATATAATATATTTCGGAAGTTATTCTTTAAATTAATAGCAATGATTATAGCCAACTATATATTTTTATAGCCTTAGTATATACATATGTACATATATTCCTGATCAACATCACCAGATGAGACGATCAAGCCGAGTCCGTCTGTCTGTGTTTCGTTACTATGCAAACTAGTCTCTTAGTTTTAAGCTATCCGAATGAAACTTTTCAAATACTTACAGATCGGGCGACGTTATCATATAGCTGTCATAGGAAAAATCGGAAAATGTAAAACTATAAAAGTAAAATAGATAGAAAAATGTAATAACTGTTTACGTTACTTTGTTTTTTTTTTTCAACAAATTAAAATACAGGCTTAATTTTTATCTACCTATAATTTCTATATAAAATATCTGTCATTGAATCGATCGTTCAATTTACGAGTATATAAGAGCTTTGGAAAATCAGCTCTCTTGTTAAGTTTTTTCGATTTTAACGAAATGCAAGGTTATGCAAGCCTCCCGAAGTTAGCTTCCCTTCTTGTTGGCCCTTAATTTTTGTTAAAAAACCTTGATAAAAACTTGTAGTAAAACGTTTCAATTAAATCATCTTGGTCACTGAATTTCACAACACAGTTTTTAGAAATACCAAGTGACAATTTAAAGATGCTCTTGAGTGGTCTACAAAAATCAAAAATACAAAAAATCAACTGTTTTCAAACTCAAACTACATGTACACGCTTGATAAAGTAATTATAAAAAACTGTTTAAATATTTGAAATATTATAATAAGACATTATAAAAACGGCGTCAAACATATGACATTCCAGGTTTATGTCTATGCTTTTGCACTGCTTACTTCTATACATTTTCCACTGCTTTCCGAAACGTATATACGTTTTGCAGTGCTTCTTTTCAGGGACTTTTTGCAGCGACACCTGGTGCTGGTGGGCTACAATTCAGGTGGCAACGCCATCTGCTCAGCGGTTATTTTTTGAAATATTTTCATACAAAAATAACAAAAAATTATTATGTGAGTGTGGCGGGGGGCAATGAACCTCAAAATCAGTTTATATATCCTTCCTTTCCCTATCTTATTGGAGATGAAAACATATTTTTAGACTACAAATTGCCTGGTTCAGTGTAAGCTTAGATTTTGACTAATATTTCATTCACAAAAACAGAGAATTCGACCAGAGTTCGACACAGAAACGTGCAATTATCAATTTATTAATTGTTATACCAAAGGCGCGTGCAGCAGAGATACGGGAATAAGATTGATGGTTTAATTGCTGTCACGGCACTCGGATTCTGAGAACCCAAGGATTATCTCCAATATGACTACATTTGTTTTGATTGTTTTACTTCAATGCGAAGGCGCCTTTAAAAGCGATGTGCTGCACGCTTCCATTATCAGTTCGAAGAGAGCCTCCTGAGCAAAAGAAGTGATTATGATGTTCGCAATCCGCCTAAGGTAATGAGAAATGCTATATCCAATTAAATGCATAATATATTAAATATTGATCTGTTTTAGCTGTGTCCTGGCTGTGCTCCTCTGTCTGGCGAGCTCTGAAGGTGCCCGAACTAGGGATCAGGATCGTCAGAGGCTCCAGCAACTCCAGATCATGAATCAGAGGGCGACGAACTCGAACGCCCAGGTGCGCATCACCTACGAAGTGGCTCAGATGTATAAGAAATACAGGAGTCGAGTGGCAGCAAGGGCCTCGGAGGAAGCCAGGCTAAACAACAGAGTTAGGGATTTCGAGTCGAAGGTTATGCTCGTGGACGGTGTTCCCAGGCAGGGCGGCGCCTTTTGGGAAACCCTCAAGGGCGCGGGCTCCCAAATTCCCGACGAAGTCCAGAACCTTTTCAAGACTTCGTCGAAGACCTTGGTCGAAGCCCTCGTCAACTATCTGATGAATTTTGTTTTACAAAGTATGGGCGTGGGAAAAAATTAAAAATATAAAAAAACAAAAATGAAAAATCTGCATTTATGAATTTTATGTTTTGGTAACGCTTTGATACTCCCAAAATGCATCCCATATCTTGAGAAAGAACCCTGACTATAATGTAAGCAAAAGCCTGGATATTTCCAATTTCAACAAAGCACGGAATCTTAGAGGGCCCTACCTTCAAAATATTTCCTCAGGTCTTATAAACTAACTAATTTTAAATGGGGATATAGGCAAGAAAAAGTTGTTATATACATATGTTTTTTTTTTTTAATTTTTTAAGAGATTTGGTATCAACGATATTAAAGCTTAGTGACAACCATAAATGTATTCAACAGGCAGAAGAAAGCATCTTCGACCCTAAAAAGAATATATATTCTTGATCCGCATGCCCAGGCGAGTCGATTACCCAAGTCCGTCTGTCCGTTAAAGAACAGATCTCAGAGACTATAAGAGCTAGAGCTACCAACAACAACATTCAAATCTGTTGCATCCAGATCAATGTTATTTTAAAATTTGGACACGCCCACCACGTTGCCCTTGAAAATCATTAAAAAAGCGTCACTAAGCTATAGTCGTGCTTTTTGGTATATCAAATATTTGTGCGGACGAGCTGTGAAAATTACAGTAAAATCGCATAAACAATGGAATCATTAAATAATGAAGTATCTGTGACTGCTGAGTTTCTGCAACATCTCCATTAGTGTTGGCAGCACCAAAGGGCGTTGTTCCTAGCATGTTCCTAGCAACATTTGTTTCTAATTGCGTGTTGCTCAACACTTGTTCTTAATTTTTCAAAATTTTTTCTGCCTTCCGATCTGTTTAATTTCATTTTTTTTATAAATAGCTCAAATAAATTTTCCAAGTGTATGTACCTTTTTATTTCGCCTGCAAGGCAATAGGTAACGGGTATTTTACAGTCGAGGCACAATCTACTGTAGCTTTCTTACTTGTTATCTCCGTTATTAAGCGGTCAACAATAAAATATGCTTGCCCCATAGCCAAGAGCCACAAGCGAGGCTCGTATTGAAGCAAGGATATATTAGGGGCAGCTAATTTTGACAATTTTTAACAGGTCTGCTGATAATTTAATGTAACTAATCAAAAATCCCTTATAAGTTCGGATGACTCCTTCCATGCATTCAAAGCTTTTGACAATCTAATAATTCCCTGCAAGGGTATAAAAATAAAGCCACAACCGTATATATAAAATCCGACTCTTGACGTTGAAAATCTTAAAAAAAAAATTTACCAAAAACAATGTAACTGATGCAGTGAGAGAATTATAATATTCATTATAATTTACTTTATTCTTTCTTCTTAGAAAGTTTTAGTTTACAGCTTTTTCCCAAGTTTTCCCAGAAGATACCCGGAAAGCTTAGTAACCACTTGTTGTGCCTTACTATCCTTTCCTTTTGCCAAATCTTTCTTTATTTGATCTTTGAAGAAAGCCAGAAAACCACCTCCTTGTATTGGCACACCTTCTACGAGCACAATTTTCGACTCGAACTCAGCAACGTCGGCATTCAACTCAGTTTCCACTGCGGCATCCGAATCCTCTTGGTCCCTGTACTTCTTGTAGATCTCAACGGTTTCATAGGTAATCCCCACCTGGGCGTTGGGATCAGTGTTTGCCTCACTTCTTCTCTGGAGATCCTGCAGCTTCTGGAAATCCCGGTTAACAGCCCCAGCATTTCCAGTGCTCGCCAGGCAGAAGAGCAGAGCCAGGATACAGCTGAAATTGATTATTACTTAATATATTTAAATATCAATGATCCTCTATCACTAGCACCTTAGTCGGATTGCGAAGTTCATTTTCAGTTTATTTCCCTTGAGAAATTCTCAATGAAGTACTATTTGAAACGAGAAACGCATCGCTTTTATAGGCAACTATGCCCAAAAGTGAAACACTCAAAGCTCTAATGTATATATATGTATATAGTAATAATTAAAAAGATTATCAGGAATCAAAGTGTCATGCCATCTTCTTCCAAAGAATGCTAACATATGTCAGCTGTATTTTTAATCATTAAATTATAATTGATTTTTCTCTTTAACAGATTAAATATAGAATACAACAATACTAAATCTAATAAATTGAATGAGTACTAGCTAGAGGGGCCTTCGACTATCATTAAATTAATAATGGTTCGATCTTTGACATGTCCAAGCCAAGACCTCTCGACATTTATAATTTCTGAGAAATCCAAAAGTGACTCTCAAGGAGCGTAATATAAATATTTGTCAAAGTTGACATGTTTCATGCAAATTCAATAATTTATAGAGCGTTTTTTTATAAATTTATAATATTTTTCCTGGGGTAATATCTCACACCCATAGGTTTGTAAAATCCAATATGTCGGAAAGCCAGCCAATGACTTGGACTTTAAATTGATTATGTTCTTTCGTCAATCAACCATAGTAATTATAGAATCAAATCGATTATTAGTTCTTTATCAATTATCAGTGACTTACCGCCAGAGCTCGTAATAAGAACTCTCAAATTTCCATTTAAAGTCCCACCTCAAAATGTAATTTAAAAAAATTCTGCAAATTATTCGTATTACTGAGTTGACTACTTAATAATCCTGAATCCTAGAATCCTCCTGATTTTAGGTTAGCATAAAGAAAGTTGTACCGAAGAGATGGGCAAACATAACAAAAATATACACTTTAAAATTAACGCCACATCAAAGCATAGATAGGAGTAGATAAAAGTAGATAAAAATCAGATCAGATTGTTAACGTAAAAAACGCCTAATGAAAATCGCATCTAACTGTTCACAAAATCATCCGATTGAAAGTAAAATGCATTAGTTAAATGATAAGTGCAGTACCACTTCAACCTCCGAAGAGATAAGTCGTGCCACAACAGTTTAAAGCCTCGCTTCGCCCAACCCAAAAAAACGTTATCAGCAAAATTTTATAAAGCAAATATCAATCACAAATAGAAATAAAAAACATAAAAACAATGAACACACGAAGACCTGCAGCAATCATGACGGACCCACCAGACATCTACAAAATTACATCAAAATATCAATACCATTCCCAATTAGGCGACCCAAAATTTATTATAATTAAATAGAAGGACAACGGCTCATTCGAAAAGGTATCACCATTCATAATTATTATTAATACAAACTAAAAATGAATTGCAAGCCAGAAATCTCCTTTAACTAACAACAATCGCGGAAATCGAAGTAACAACAAATGAACATAAAACATTAAACATCTCTAAGGGAGTTATCAATTCTACAATAGTAAAAACCACAAAGACCAATTAAGAAAAGACAAAACTCCAGCACTAATCCTGATAGCAACAACACCGCTTTAGTTGAAACAGGCTTGATTATTATAACATTTGAATCACACAATCTCCCAGAAATATTACGAAATATTGTCAAGAATAAAAAATTTAAAAAGAAAACGCCACGAATAATAGAAAAGACAATCAAACTAAGCTTAGAACTTAATCTACCTTACAAACCAACATGACTCCAATACAGAACCCAAATAGCAATAACTTTTACCTAAACAGAATCAGATCACTACTTACACAATATGCCACTAAAATTAAAATAATGTGGATTCCTGCCCATGCAGGAATAAAAGGAAACGATCTAGCCGATCAAGCCGCAAAATCCGCAAACAATATGCCACTTATCCTCACCCCAAACATAAATAGCATAGACATAAAAAGACATATTAAATCTGAATTTGCGAGAAAACAAAGGGAAAACATTATACACTGCAGTCGATGGTACCAATTAATTAACACAAATAGCTCACACACCTGGGATTACTTTAAACAGTCCCACCAAAATTGGACCAGACTCGACCAAACAAAGACTTCGACTAGGACACACAAACATAACCCAACAACACTAAATTCGAATGCAACACCAGAAAAAAAAAACAGAAATGTAAACATATGAAAACATAATAAATAATTACTCAATATTAGATTAAGATAAATTATAAACCAACATAGCCATAGGCCCTGCAGCTAGCGCTATACTATTTAAGTTAGTTTGGTTTTGTAAACAACTCTATCTATTATAATAATAACAATAATAATAAATGAAAAGTGTGCCGAGGTACGTACATCGATTTTATTTCTTTTTTTAAAACCGCGACTGTTGACTAAAAAATAATTTAACTTATTTAGTTAAATAAAAATTATAATTATATAAACCAAAAATAATAAAAAGCCTGAAGTGAAAACCCGAAAAATTGGTTGATTAACTGCTGTGCAAATTAAAATCTGATTAAGCACTGATTTTCAAAATGATACTTTTCTGGATAAATATAGTATAAACCCGCGTTAATTGATTATTCCTAAAATCTTGGGCATTCATAAAAACAAAACTAAATTTCCGAAAAATTTAATCCACGAACTACCACTTAATACAAGGAACTCATTAAATATAATGTTCATTATGGTTTATTTACTTCTCTTTTTAACTTATTTTCCGTTTATTTTAGGAAATAATTTTATTAAAAACATGGCCCAGTAAGTATTCGGCGATGCCACTAATAACGATATTTGTTGGAGTCGGCTTCAAAATTACTTTAAAGAAGTTCCAAAAGCCACCTCCTTGCTTTGGCACACCTTCTACAAGCACAATCTTCGACTCGAATTCATCAACTTTGGCATTCAAATCTTGTTCCTTTGCGGCATTCGATACATCTTGACCCCTATACTTCTTGTAGAGCTCAACGGCTTCGTAAGTTAAATATACCTCGGCGTTGGGATCAGTGTTTGCCTCACTTCTTCTCTGAAGATCCTGGATCTTCTGGCTATCCCGGTCAATAGCCCCAGCATTTCCAGTGCTCGCCAGGCAGAAGAGCAGAGCCAGGATACAGCTGAAATGGATTATTACTTAATATATTTAAATTTCAATGATCATCAATCACTAGTACCTTAGTCGGATTGCGAAGTTCATTTTCAGTTTATTTCGCTTGAGAGATACTCAATGAAGTAATATTGTAAGCGTGGAACTCATCGCTTTTATAGGCAGCTTTGCCCAATATATACATAATAATAAAAATTATTTCTTTGAGTTTAAGTGTCATGTCAGCTTCTGCAAAATGAAATTAAACAAAAGCTTGTATTTAATCATTAAATTGATAATGGTCCGATTCTCAGAAATCTCTGCTGCAATGCTCAAACGCCATGTGGCCTGGATATTCAAATTTAAGATCTCTATGTTTCATAATAAAACGAAATACTTTTTAAAGATAATCCTCTGCTACATAGATTAAATTACATCTTTAGATTAGAGCCATGTTACAATACATGGTTGATATCCAAGTTGATAAGGAATAACATTTTCCTAAATAACACTCCCTGTATTAGTAGATCCGATTTGTAAAATCTAGGAAATTTCTAATATCATAGACATTTTATTTAGTTATAATATGTTTCCTATTTAAAGATTTTTTTTAAGATGTGATCTATTCTTAATAAAAGTTAAAAAAATATGTATATGTTTGATTATGTTGAAATATACTGAAACTGTTCATTATTTCTTTTAATTTCCCGATCTGGGGTCCGCCTTATATGATACCTGTAATAAAAAGTTTCATTCTGAAGGTAATAAAACAGTGTACTACTTTTCATAGAAATGGAACAAATAATAAACTTTAATTATAAAAACGGTATTTTTATTTGAATTTTAATACATTTATAAAATCTTTAAGGTTGTTAGCTTTTAACAGTGACCTGAAAATATTAAGATGATTTCGAATCGAAGATTAAGCTGGATGGAGGTGGCTTTTTATCCTTCTTTAAAATCATTATGACGCCGGCTAAAACAAATTACATACCTATAGACATCTCCCGATATCCAGAGTATAACTCATTAAAAGAATAAGAAATTGAATTAAAAGGATGAGTAAAATAAATCATAAAAACATTATAGTAAGTTAATTCTTCGTGTTACGGTGGAGGTAATGTATTCCTATTTTTTTTTCGTAATTTGTTTTTTTAAAAGTAACTTAAAATATACTAGACATCTTGATATAAATGAATCAGCATGTAACATGTAAACTTTGACAGAGATCATTTGTATTTTTCAGATAGAAAAACACTGCTTAAAAACCTTATCACGCTCTTTAAAAGCCACTCTCAGAATTTTTAGAAATTAAAAATGTCAGAGATGTCAAAGGCTTATGTATGTCCAGAAAAACAGTGCTATACATTCAGTGGAATATGCGTAAACTTTGTTTTCTTATCATTCCATATAAGCATAGGTTAAATAGTTCATATCTCAGATTATATTTTTTAATTAAATACAGAGAATTCAATTTGTATTTCAAAAGCACTTGTCCCCTTCTTTTGTGCCACAGAGTTCTCAGAATTGAAAGATCATAAATTTAATGATTTAAAAAATAATAATAATATTCTTGGAAAGAAGATGTCATGACCCTAGCATTCCGGGTAATATTTTACCACTTCTGGGCAAAGCTGCCTATAAAAGCGATGGGTTCCACGCTTACAATATTACTTCATTGAGTATCTCTCAAGGGAAATAAACTGAAAATGAACTTCGCAATCCGACTAAGGTACTAGTGATAGAGGATCATTGAAATTTAAATATATTAAGTAATAATCCATTTCAGCTGTATCCTGGCTCTGCTCTTCTGCCTGGCGAGCACTGGCAATGCTGGGGCTGTTGACCGGGATTTCCAGAAGCTGCAGGATCTCCAGAGAAGAAGTGAGGCAAACACTGATCCCGACGCCCAGGTGGGGATTACCTATGAAGCCGTTCAGATCTACAAGAAGTACAGGGACCAAGAGGATTCGGATGCCGCAGATGAGACCGTGTTGAATGCCAAGGTTCTTGACTTTGAGTCGAAGATTGTGCTCGTTGAAGGTGTGCCAATGCAAGGAGGTTCCTTTTGGGAATTCATGAAAAACGATATGGTTACTGATCAGGTCAAACGTGATGCAATTAACTTGGCCAAGAGTTCATCAAAGGCCTTGGTTGAAGGCATCGGCAAATATCTGCTGAACAAGTTGTGGCAACGTTTTGGTCTGGGAAAGTAAACATAAAATATAAACACAAATTATGAATATTACAATTTGTTGAATTTTGTTGTATTGATGGTAATCTTAACACATCTATATTTCGCATTTATAAAGAAAAAAGATGCTACAAAATTTTGACAATAAATAAATGGAAAATCAACTTCACAGAAAACGCATTTTTGATTTATTGATTTTTTTAAAAGCGAAATAAGGTAAGAAGACATTTTCATCTGAAGACATCCCTCTTTTAGGTCACTTTTTGGCTTGGCTATGCTTGCCAGCTGGCTCTCCTTCTGAGACGTCATCGGGCAGTGAGTCCACGGACAAAGATGATCCCTTGGACTTGGAGCTAGCGTTGGAGTGCGATGAATTCTTGGGATACTTGACCGCTTTGGTGTTGCCAGAACACTGTATTATGAAGCGCAACTCGTCAAGCAGCTCGTCCTTGAAGTTCACCTAAAGAGGAGCGATAAGGCAATGAAAAGGATGTAAAAGGAGAGATGTGAAGCTGTCATGCAGGCAATTATCTATTGTGAAGCAGTCGTCAATCAGGCATTGTTAGAATGTTTTCTAGAACAGGATTCGTGAAGTGCGACATATGATTCGATTATATAGAATACAAGACATCTAATAATCTCCGATAACACCTTAATTAGTAGCTTACTTGGACACCACAAAACTCGTTTTAGTTATCGGATGTAAGCCCTGATAATGTGAGATTAAATGAATGAAGTGTTACTGTAAACATGGGTATTTTTGGCTCCGAGTTGTCGCTTTGGGGAGCTGGTGAATCGAGTCCGTTATTCAGATTAGGGCGACCTTTCTGGCGCCATTTTTAGTCACGACACAGGCGGTATTATTTTTAGAGCGCCACCCGCGCGGTTACCTTGTTCTCCCGCGCACTCAAGTAGATGCTGACCACGCAGTTAATCAGGCCGTAAACGGAGCCGAAGCAGCTGCCCACGAACATGACCAGATAGACGCCGCCCAGGTTGGCAAAGCCCAGTGAGGAGGCGTCCGAGTCGGGTTCCTCCTGCAGGTTTTCGACCGTAGTCGGAGATTTCGCGGTTAGCAAGCCGGAGCCGGAACCGGAAGCGGAGCCGGAGCGCATGTCGGTGGGAGTGTGTGCAAAGGGAGCAGGCCAGCTAATCGGATCGGAAGCCGGGGTTAATTTGGAAGTGTCCTGACGGATACCTTGTTCTCGTTGCTGCGCTCCCTTACGTCCAGCACCATCTCGAGCAGGGAGACGAAGATGCCGAAGAAGGAGCCCACGCCCATCACCAAAAAGACGCCGCCCAGATTGCTAATCTCCAGTGCCACGGCGCCGGAGTCCTCGTCGGCGTCCTGCACACACCCACACATGCACCAGCTGGCTAAGATAGGGATTAGGGTCGAGACTTACCGAACAGGCTCCACCGCCGCGCTTCTCCTGCCACCACTTGGTCTTCATCTTGGTCAGCAAGCCCTGCTCCTGCATCTCGAGGACGGCCTGGCTGAGCGTGTCCCTGTACGGCCAGTCTAGAATAAAGCCGCATTAGGATCGGGATAGTTATTTGGGACAGCGATCTACTCTTCCGCATGGCGATGCCGTAGCCCTTCTCGTCCAGCAGCGGTCCCACCTGGGTGAGCGTGCAGCGTCGCTCGGTGATGTACTCGATGGTGGTGGACTCCATGAGGAAGGCATAGTTGGTGTTCTCCACGCGGTCCACGCCGTCCTGGTTCGAGCTGGTCATAAACTGCGGATTGTCCCGCATGAATTCGTACATCCGCTGGTAGGTGGGATAGTTGGACTCCTTGAAGAAGGTAAAGGTGCTGCCGCCAATCTTGGCACCATAGTTCACACCGCCCTTGTTCTTGGACAGGTCATCGGCATCGTTGATGGGCGTCACCAGGGACTCCACGGTGAGAAAGGCAGCCAGATTGGCCGTGTATGAGGAGACAAGGATTAGCGTAAAGAACCACCAGGACGCGGCGACTGCCCGTGTCGAGTAGGCCCTGCAAAATTATGAAGGATGTGGCTATAATCTATGAAGCAAAACTCGAGGATATACGCACTTGGGAGCCAGTTCCGATCCTTGCTGCAGCAGAGCTCCAACGGAGAACCACAGACAGTTGGCGAAGCTAAACTGATTCTCCAGTTCTGTGGGCTCCTCGATGCAGGGATTGGGATTGTCCCACTCCGCCGGCGAGAGCCTGCCCAGCACGAACATGCTAATCGAGACGCCCATGTAGGCCAGGCCCAGAGAGAGCCAGACCTCGCCAGAGAACGGGGACATGAAGGAGAACAGCTTGGGGGGCTCCTTCATCGGTTTGCGGAACAGGATGGCAATTCCTGAACAGAGGACAAAGGATAACAGCTGATTCAATCTCAATGGTCTTTCCGAATTACTTTTATTTTGACTCACCCAGACTCATGAAGGGTATGGTAAAGTCGACGCCACTCTCTCGCTCCGAGGTCATGGTCAGGTCGGTTATGCCCATGTCAGCGCGCTAATCAAATATGAAAGTTTATTTAATGACCTCTATTTACTTGCACAGGCATCGCTATGCATGCATATATTAATAGAAATGAATATGTAAATATTGAGCATACGCACCATGGGGCAAGCAATCTATAAATTATGCATTTCAATTTACAAAGCACACAGGCGGTGAAATCAATCGGGGAAAAAGAAATATGACCCTGAATTACAATTATTTATGGCCCATAGCCAAATTTGTAAAATCTGAATAATAGTTTGAAGTCCATCATGACCTGAGCTGTAGATTATAATTCAATAATCAGAATTCCTAGATCTATACCTTTTTCACGTGAAATTAATTATCAGTAATATTATAGAATACCGATTCGAGATAGGGAGCCGTCCGGGAGACCAGCTATAAAATGCTAAGCACTTGCTACACCTTCTTAGTCCCTGTACACCGATCCCATAATGAGGGTTTACATCGGCTGCCTTGTAACGCTGATCTTGTACGTGCTATTTGCGCTGGGAGATTCCCAATATGACGACGACAGAAATCGAATTCTGGAAACCTTTCACGGTCCCAATGTGACTCGATACACCTGGGTGAGGAATTTTCCAGAGCTGATCGAATTCCATCGCCGTTACACCAATGCCGTACCTCAGACCCAAGACGAAAAGGAAGAGTTCGATCAGTTTGTCGCTGAATATTACCCTGGTCCGACCCAATTGGTCGACGGAGTGCCAGCACAGGGCGGAGCTATTTCGACCATCGTTGGAGTTTTGGCCGGTAAAATTGGCTATCAATATATTGCTAATCTTTTTAGACAAAAGATAGATGATGAAAAAAAGAATTCGCCAAACTAAGGAATGATTACTGAGAACTATAATAGAGTCTATTTTTAATCTTGTAATCAAAACTGAAAGCAAAATATTATATTTAAATAAATATGTCAAGCTCAAGATAACCTTTCACCCCAAAAGAAAGCGAATTTTATAAAATGGGAATCAGAATTCCGAGAATGACAGGGTTGGTTAAAAGCTGCTTCTGGTTCTCAGAAATCAATTTAAAAATTTAATTATAAATATTAAATGTAATAATGTCTGAAATGTTTATATAAAAACAATTGAGCTTTTCCAGGAATTTCTTATAATTAAATAAATTGTCTATATATGCATAACCGTTATCAATTTAATAAATTTAATCAATTCTCTTCCTAAAAAAAAATCCCGACCTCGTGTGGCATCAGATTAATAGTGCATTTATGAAACCTATTAATTTTAGTCAATCACAAAAAAAAGTCGTCCATTTATGGCAGCGTAAACGATTGCGTTAACGATGGTGACAGCCTTTATGGCCACAAAATGTAAATCAATAAGCCCACTAGCCGGACAAAGGACACACAGCATCATTCTCATTGATTTAAATGGCCACCGAGGAGGGAATGCCGATTAGATTTATGTATATCCCCGAAACTTACATTGTCCATTATCTCGCGCAGCATGCCATTCCACTCCTTGGTCTTGGGGTCGATGCCTCCATACTTGTTGTCCGCCTGGAGCCGGAAGGTGTAGCTGAAGCCGAGCTTCTTGGACAACTCGTCGATGAGCTCGATGCCGAAGCCCTCGAACTGATCGTTGCCCTCCAGCTTCTCGGCGGTCTCCTTCAGCATGCCATAGGGTTCGCTCTGCAAGAAGACCCAGCCAGCCACTTGAGTGTTGGGGACAAAGGTTAGAGTTCAGCCACTCACAATGGCCGTGATGACGACAAAGCTCTTGTTCACCAGCGAACGCATATCCGGCTCCAAGGAGTGCGCCGGGGCCGGCCGGTCCTCCTGGAAGCCATCCTCGGCGCTCCACTGGCCAATCTTCTGCATCCCCGACACCGTCAACTCGATGACCTCCAGCTCGAAATCCGTGCGCAGGCCCTCATAGTCGAAGCGAATGGGACCCGTGAGGCCATTCAGCGTTAGCTGTGGACCGAGACTCGTTGCATGAGTTATTCAGAATCAGAGAGCGTTATTTTACACACTGGGAGAAAGTTAACTTTGGCGCAAAATAATCGCAAGTGTACAAAATTAAAGCAAAAATGACTGCCCAAATAATAATATGTAGTATATATATATAACTGACTCTTGGCCAAAAAGTAAAAATTGATGTAAGATAGATTTAAAATATGTACAATTATATTAATTAGCAAAGTGAATACTTAAGATAGTCAAGATTCTAGAGTCTAGACTATAAATGCAGATAATATAGATATATCTATATTATATCGATATTAAACGCGAAGTTCGATATATAAATGCACATTTTAACGTTGCGACAACTCTATTTACTCTTGATATATCGGTTTGTGCTAAAGAAAAGCCTAAAGTTAAGCTAAGCTAAGTATCATTGTATGATATAATTTAAAAAAATTTATTAAAAAGAAACCGATACTTTGAACGATAAATTTGAGATTTTTTTTGTCAATATAAATCATTAAATAAAGACAATAAATAAAATAAAATTTGCCTTAATCTTTTTTACCATAATAACGATATTTTAAAGATAACAGCGATATTTATCGATACTAATAATTCCGATATATCAAACTGTACGATGTTTGTGAATGTTTGTATTGAACGTGATACTTTGGACGATAAATGGGAGTTTTCTGTCGATATGGATCCCTACTCTAGGCAAAAGTTTAAAAAAAGTGTATATCAAAATAATTATTATTAAGTCATAAATAATATTTAGCTAATATAATTTTGCTAAATTTCTAGTTTTAAATGGCCATTGTTATTAATTGATATATATTTCCACAGCTAATAGTTATATTTTCTGCCTCACTGTGTACCCACCGACTTCATGTAGTTGACGAGAGTGTAGCCCTTATCCCAGGCACTGTCATCGCCACAGCTGAGGGCCACTGGCCGGAAGTTCACATGCTTGTAGGTCTCGGCCAGGAGCTGAACGCCATCGTAGACCAAGGCCATGCTGTTGGTCAGGGGGCAGGACACTGGGGAAGTTATAAAGGATAACGTCATTTATCATTTCTGGGCCCGGTCGCGTCGGGGCCATGAAAGTGCAATTCAATTATTTAAATTCACTCATGCGAATGGATTTCGGATTGGCATAAATTGTCTAGATTCATGGCCACGCCACGACACTTTCAGGTGGGACTTCCGTCCTGTCCCCATTTGATTTACCGTTCTGGAACGGCTCCTCGCTCTCGTAGAGGGCCTTGGCCACCTCCTGCACCTGCTCGCTTTCGGGGGAGACCAGACGCAGACCCGTGATGTTGGAGCCAGCGTGCTGGTACGGCTCCAGGTCCATGGTGTGCCAGTCCAGGTTGCCGATGATATACCGGTAGTCGCTGGTCACCAAACCCACCTGCTGGGCCTGCTTAAAGAACTCGGGCAGCGTCCCCATGGAGCCCACCACCACGAAGGAGAAGTCCTCCGCGTTACGGATCCGCCTTAGCACGTTGCGGTAGTTCCCGTTCAGGTCCAGCTCGTAGCGCCGTACCGTGACAGTGGGTCCCGCCGTGCCGTACATCTGCAGCAGCTCCCGGACCGTGGGCAGGTACTCCCCCGACTCGTAGATGACGGTGAAACTCTCCCAGCCCAGGGCCGCAACCATGTCCCGGAGGGCCACGCCCAGCACAGCCGGGTGCGGGTGCAGATTGATGGTCGGCAGCTGGGCCCCGAAGTCCCAGCGCGTGTCCAGGAAGGGCAGCTCCTTGGCGTCGCAAATGCTCATCGCGTGACGGGCAGCCAGATTGGTGGTGGGCCCAAACACGGCCACCAGATTTTGCTGCGCATAACATAAATGGAGAGTATTTGATTTTGTTACCAGACTAACTACAGATTCAAGAGCACTCACTCGCAGCATCTTGCAGAGCTTCTTGGAGGTCTCAAACGAGTTTCCCGGCTCAATGGCAACGGACACTCCGTGCAGCTGCAGCTCCTCGTTCTCCTCATTCGCCTTGCTAATGGCCAGGTGGAAGATCTTCTCGATATCCGGTTCGGTGTTCTCGTGAATGAGACCTGAGATGGGGGCAAGAGAGAGTGACATAGATTCCTCGCTCTTTGTTTTGCTTGCCAGCTTCTGTTTATATTTTTATTTAGCGAATTCGCCGCCATCGATGGCGCACGGTGCGTATGCGGCATAAAAATACATGACACATTTGCATGCCGCGCTGCAAGCGGCTGCTTATGTAACGCCGTGAAAAGCGCACTTGACTCACCCACATTTGTCCGCTCCCCGTGGCAGCATCCGGGGAAAACCATAAGAAGAAAACTCAATAATGTGAAGCCAAGTGGAAACCTCTCGCCCGCTGCCTTAGTCCTCCAGGATTGCATCTTTTGAATGACTTTAGTGCCGTCGCGAAATGTAATTAGTGATTCATAAGTATTTTCACCGCTTTTGAATGCGCTGAGAGCTCAGCAATTATTTTCAATTGTTCGCTGATCTAGATTTGCATTTTTTTTTTTGCAAATTCTGCAGACTGTCCGACGCGACCGGGAAAGGCGAGTGAAAATGGCTAAGTGCACGAAAAGACGGCCAACAGCAATTTGCCGCTGATGCTGCATCAGCTGCTAAATTCGCCACATATATTTTTAGCCCCCGAAAACACTTTCGTTTTATGAATGAAAGTGTTTGTGTTTGGGCGTCGAAAAAGTTTCCGCAACTCGCTGTAATCGAATCACACTTCTGCTCCATTGGAGTTAGAACCACTCGGCAGCAGGATTAATTAGATAAGCCTCACCTTTTTAGCGCCAATTTAACACGGCGCCCCGAAATGGATCCGAACAGAAAGTCCGAGTGTGCAGAAACTTGAAAATAAATCCGCCGCACAAACAAAACGTGCACCGCATACAATTCGAAGGCTAATGGAACTGGACTGGGCCGCAGCAGAGCAGTCAATTCGTCCTTTTTTTCGGAATTGGGATGTTGATACAGAAATGGTTCCAGAGATTATATTTAGTTTGTATTTATTTATATATGTATTAAATATTTGTATTTATTTTTTAAGACTTGAATTGTTTTTAAAGGCTCTTAAAAATGGATAACATTTTACTAACAAGTATGAGAATAGGTATAGGTATACTTTTGTATCAAATCTGTTTAAGTTACTTATGTTGAATTTATACATTGTTTGAGACAAGTAATATTATAAATAATGTTGATGCTTACAATATAATTATTATACTCAGACCTATGAACATTTATTTTATATAAGAATACTTTAACAATAATGAAGTTGAAAGGAAGCTATCTTAGGCAAACCTGTGTTGTTATACGTTTTAAATATAGGATTCATTTTGTTTGCTGAATATATTTTGTTCTGTTTAGCTTTGAAACATCTTGAATAGTCCAACCATTCAGCTCTCTCATAAAGATCCTTCCTGTAGTAACTATAAGATCTACATTTGTGTATTTATAAATTTTTTAAGGTAAGCTAACACTTGGAAGTAAACATGGCATGTATAAATATATTAATAACTATACAAATTCAAAGTACAGAACTACTTCTTATTAAGGAATATCCCTTTTTCGAGTTATTGAACCAAAAAGGCTGACCTGCCTGTGCGGTTTTCCTCCATTTCAATTTGTGCTGCCAAAGATGTTGTTGGCAACACCGCCTTGAATGGGAGATATCCGCTGGATAATAATGGGTTTTATGGGGCAGTGTACAGCAGGGAGCATAAATAAATAAGGCGAGAACGAAAATAGCCGTATGCAATGGGTGGAGAGATTGAAAACAGCTTTCTGCGAAATTTGTTGTGGCCCCACGAACGTGCAACAAGCGTCGATAAGTGCAGAAAAGGAGCGGAGGGTCTGCCACTATGGCTGTAAACAAATTCATTGCATTTCGTTCGTGCCGGGCAGCTGGTGGTGGCTAGGATGCTGGGATGCTGGTGCAGATGGTGCAAATGGAGGTCCTGTTATTGCTCTTGTCAGGGACGTGCGCTCCACTTGTGGATTTTTGAAGGCCCAGCACGATTTATGGGCCGGGCTTTGAATAATCCATTTAGAGCATGTAAAGCGGCGTGCGCCCGCCCGAACATCTCTTATTTTTTTTAATAATGATGCCGAGGCTGAAATGTAAAAAATTGCTACAGAAAGCAACTCTTGCACACATACAGCCCGCCAGCCGTGCCGGAAGGTTTTTGTGTTCCATACTTTCGGGCATGTCCTTCACACACAATGCCATCGACGAGGAGGAGG
>JAEIIG010036860.1:0-57026 GCA_018904695.1 Drosophila parvula | reverse complement strand
CGAGATGCCTCAGATGCATATCGCTGTTCGCGCCGGGGCAATAAAAATATATATGAGCTGTTGATGACTGCATATAAAAATGATACAAAACGAACCCTCGGATATAGCCGTGATATATGTGATATGTGTGATATATGTGTGTCGAACGATGTCGGTAACTCCTGGAACAAGCCTCTGAATAATTCCCAAAAACAAGCCAATCGAAAATGTTAGGGGGGGAACTCTGGTTTACAGCAAAAGAACTTGCCTTTAAAAGTATCTTAAGCGAATTACAGCTAAGAACTTCACACGGAAAATACATCATAAGAAGTTACTGCATTCTGGAATTCATTCTTTAAGTTTTCAGATAGATCACAGATAACTTTCCTACCAAGAATCGATAACTAACCATGGGGAGCTGGTATCACTGGAGAACTCAACCGGCAAGTCAGTTGGTTTTCGCTATCGAAAGTCCGAGATGTGAAGAGGAAAAACCTGTGAGTTTTCGCAACCGCAGAGCACAGGTGAATCTAAGCCCAAACCCATCTGGGCCTTGGTCAGTGTGTTTGGCTTAAATCAGTCTCGTCTCGGGGATTGCATTTAATTGCTATAATTTTTCAATTGCAACAAAAGGCGGCCCCCCAGACAATGGCAGAGACAAAAGGCTGGAGCTGGAGCTGGAGCTGGGACTGGAGCTGAAGTCGAATCGGAATCCAAAACCGAGATTGTGCGAGCTTGTTTGCTCATGGGTATATGTTAGTATATGCAAGTGCATTCAGGCAGGTGGATGGAGATGGATTTCCTGAAATCAAATCTAGCAAATCAGACCAAAACCAAACACCGAAAACCAAACTAAAACCGATGTCTGTCTCTCTGTTTCTCTGGCGAATGCTAAATGCTAGTTGTCAGCAGAAACTAAAATTTTAAATGCCTTCCTCCAGACAGTGCGGGTGGCGTTTGGCGTTGGCGTTGTTTGGTGTTTGGTTGGGGAAATGGTGGAAAGTCAAGGAAGCCTGGGGAGCAGCCAGGCGACAGGGGGGGAGGCGACAGGGGGAGAGGCGACGGGCGGCAGGCGGCGGAGCGTGCCATCAATATGGCAAACGACGACAAACGCAAACTTGGAAACGACTGAGTGAATCGACGACGATGGCATTGAACAGAAGGCAGCTATCTATCCGAGAGATACACACAGCCCCCTAAACAGCCGCCACCGCCATAGTTACAGATACAGATACACATGTGCACTGGCAGCAAAACGAAACCGTAAGCTTTTGATATCTCAAAAATATATACAACAAAAAGAGAATGGAATTTTCCCTTCAAGGGTTCCCATTAACAACCGATTAATAAATATATATAATATATAATTTATAAACAAGCTTTCAGTCCGAATTTATTGTGTACTTTTTTAGGGAATGTTTACTTGAATTAAAGGTGTACATTTTATGGAATTTAAATAGACTTAATACCTCACTTGATTCTACCTCTTTTTCTGCTTTATTTGTTGGCCCACAAATTATATATTTCTCAAGGATCTTTGTATCATTTCTCACCTTACTTTCCCTTCATTTAGAGGCCTTTAAATATTAAATAATACATTTAAAAAAAAGGTTATTTTCTTTGTCTCAGTGCTGCCTCTGGGTCGGCCTTGCTCCGCTCTGCTTTTGGCCAGGTCCGCCTGAGCTGACTGAGCTGGTGGCTGGTGGCTGTTGCCTGTTGGCTGTTGGCTTGGTGTACAATTACCTTAACGCATCGACAATTATACGAATGGCTGGCTGCTGCCTGCTGCCTGCTGCCACTTGGAGATGGGGCCAAGGGTGGGGCGGTCTTGGCTGGCTTAGCTGTTGGCTGTTAGCTGTTTTAGCCATGCCTCGGACCAGCCCATCAGGTGCGATATGCGATACGCAGGCGACGCGTCGACGGTTGAGACAATTGCGCCACAAAACGGTTGCGACTGGATGCCCCCGAAGATTGCCCCCTGAAGCCGCCCCCAAAGAAATGTGGCCTGAACCCGGGAAGAGAGGAACCAATGCCCCCCTAAAAAAAAACCAAGAAGAACACACCACACACGAGTGTGTCAGGTGGTTGGACTTCAGTGAACTTGTCCTCAAGTGAAAAGTAAGGCAAAGAAAAGCCCAATTAAACTTGACATCAGTTCTTCATGTTTTTCAAATCATAATTTTTATTTATTTAAAGAGTGGAAAGAAATGTTTAATAGAGAAGTCAAGATAAGGAAATGTTAAATAATATAAAGGGGCCTTAATGAAGGGTTTAAATCAAGCCAGAACTAGGTTTTCAACTATTTTCATTACAAATATATGTAGTATGTATGATATAAAGAACCAATAATCTGGCCTGCAGCATCCCTTTTGGAATAAAACCGAAATGATTGCCTGTATCAAGGTGGAAGGGGACAGTGAAGCCTCTGCCTGTCAGTTTATTGCGGTTACCATGGCCATCTCCGACTCCTTTTTGCATCTGCCGGGAGAAGTGATGCGGCTTCCCCGGAAAACTGATTGAATCGAGCCCAGGCACTTGGGGCAATAATTCCAGAATTTATTCGAGGGGCGGCTGGGGCGTGGCCCCGGCCCGGGGGCACATCCACATCCACATCCACATCCGCCATGTGCAGATTGGATTAAATTGTATTGAAAACTTTGGCGCGCCCCGAAAAAGACAGGCGAAAAAGGATGCAGGCTCTATTTACTTTTTAATTGGCAAAATTAATGCAATGCAATGAAACGAAGCCAGATATGGGGATAAAGTATCCAGATCAAATGGGAATATATCTACAACCGAGTATATGTGCGAGTCCCTTATTTTCCCGGGCTCTTGGATTCCCAAGTGGGGATGAGGCTGACATGCCAACGGCACTTTGTTGCCCTGCTCGTGGGGGCAGCAGCAGCGGCAATGCTGCCCTGGCTGCTGTTTTGTAATTCTTAGAAATTCAATTTTCAACTTAAGGAATACAAAAACAACTGAAGCAAGTGATTAAGTGAAAACCAACAATAACAACAATAACCAGAGCACATGCAAAAACAAAAACACACAAAACACATGCCAAAAAGGAGAAAACTAAGGAGTTATAACATAACCAGAGATCGATGTGGGAAATACACTATAATTTAAGATAAATACCTTTAGGCAAAATTCTATATAATCAATGTATTAATATTTGTAAATATAATCAATATTTATAGATTTATTTATATTTGTTTTACCCCAAAAATATCTATGAAAATGGTTTGGTTATATCACAAGAAGAACTCCCTTTACTTTGCTGCTTGTTTTCTCATTAAATTAGACTGAGAGAAGGTTCCCTTAATTTACTAATATTTAGATTGCTTTTAAGATTGCTCTCCTTTGATTTACTAATAATAATTGTAAGATTGTTCTTCTTTTTAGGTACAAAAATTGGAAGAATTCTTCTCATTTTTATTCTCACTTTCTTCCCTGAACTCAGCCAAGCCTCTGCTCAAATTCGCAATGCCCCTTCGCAGCTTGAAAAATAATAAAAGTAAGAGAAAAAAAAAACAGCTCACAAAATAAATAAATAAATAAGCATTCGAGGAGAGAGACTGAACTGAAACTGAACTGAAACTGAAATGTTGTTTGGCGGCGTCGCGGTTTTGATCCACTCGCATAATGATAATGAAGATCATGACGATGACGATGACGATGACGATCTGGGACGACGACGCTTTGGCATTGGCATTGCCCTGCGCGATCTCAGTCCGTCCATCCGTCCGTCAGCCAGTCAGTCAGTCATTCGAGCAAGTCAGTCACACATATTGAAATAATTATTATCTGCATTTTGAGATCGGCAGAGCACAAGACTCCGACTGGCTGCGCCTCCGAGGAAGACACTCCACTTCGACTGCGACGGAGGAGTTCGGCACGGCGAATTGAAGGCCATAAAAAATCAACGCATATTGCACACTGTCAATCCAAAAAACATCTCGGCCACATGTACTGAGAAAACCAGCAGGTCGGCAGTCTGCACTGAGCGGAAATAGAGGCAATAATCCCAAGGGATACTATAGAGGAAACGCTTCCTCCTCTCAAGCTTTCTAAGGCGCAGCAGCAGTTTCTTTATAACTTTGTGGGCTTTCAAGTTTTTGTCATTATTTAAATTTTGAAAAAAAACCAGAAACTCTGAGGCATAGCATACCAAAAACAGAAATATTATTAATATTTTCTAACATATTAAAAAGAAATCTTAAAAAAGGTGCAAGCTTACCCTCTTCTGGGAGGTTTCTTGCTGCTTGAATGCTTATTATATTCCCATTTTTTTCTGAGTGTAAAGAGAGTCAGTTACGGGCACAGCTCATTAGCACCAGAGAAGCCGCACTCTTTCTCTCCTTCGCGCTCCTTTCATGCAGTATATGTATATCCCTTTGAAAGGAAGTGATAATCCTTTGACAAAGGCAAAGGCGACCCCCGCCCAAGTTTGTTGCAAAAAAAAAAAAAAAAAACCTAAGGATTTCGCGCATTTCGAACGGCGCGTGAAGTGAACAAGAAAATCCGTGCAAAAAAGAGCCGGAGAGGTTTGGAAATTCCCCAAAGAACCGAAAACCGAATGACAACAAGCCCCCAGACCCTCGGCCCCTGCCCCGGTGTAATGCGACGTGTTTGCCTCAATTCGAGCATATGAAAACGGTTTATTTTGCTCGATTAAGTTGCCTTTTGAAATGCGATTCAAGGCGGCTGACAAACGAACGAAAGCAACCAAAAAAAAAAGAAAGAATAAAATCAAAAGGAAAAGGAAACCGGGCGGGGGAAAAATCCCAGGAAGATGGAAAAGCGCCACAGGAAGCAATAAAAAGCGAGGCAGCAATCGGAAATGACAGGTCCAGGCCAATATGGCCAAGATATTGAAAGCCGCTTTCCTGTGACTCCACAACAATGGGCCAATTTATTGAAAGGATTGGTTGGACAGCTCCCTTAAATCCCTTAAATAAAACTTACTCAAAAAGGCCATAACTTCATAAAAAATATATAGAAAATAAAGAAACATATTAAGTTCAATCAATTATTTATGATTTAACTGAAAGGGCAGCGAAGGTTCTTAACTTCCCAGTTTCTACAAATAAAGTTAACTTACAGAATGTTTAATAAATATATTAAAAGAAGAGTATAATAAAGTATCAATCGAAATAAACAGTATCTTAATATAACATGGAGTTACTGCCTTTATCTGTATATTATCCCCATTAATAATGCACCGAAAGAGTGCCGGTAGCCTGACCTTGGCCAGATTAGATAACATCTCTCGGGGGCCTCCTCATACAGGGTTTATGGTTAGCCCGGAGGAGGATCTGTAGTTAGTTACGAGCGTAACAAGCCATAAAACTTTCACCGGCACACCGATAGACATCAGGGGTTTCCTCAATGGGCGGCAGGTAGCTAACGCTAACCCGATCGGGATCGCTTTACTGTCGCCGTAAAACGATCCGATTCGATCCGTGGAAAGGTTTCAATTGCGAGTACCGAGTACTCCTCAGTATCGATACCTCCAGACAGCGACAGAGGAGTAGCTCATCGATCCTCAGACAGTAGCCGCGGCGCCGTAAAAGTCTACTGGAGACTCATAAATCCGTGGAAAACTTTTACGAGTGCATGCGATATTTTTACGACTTTATTATTAGATGTCATGGTCTTTGGGAAATGGGAAAATGGGAAATGGGAAAGGAGTATCGGGCACTGACAGGAGACAAGTGCAGGGAGGATGGTAACGCCTCTCTCTCTATCGATGGGAAAGTAGATAGGAATCGGAAGCACCTGCAGGTCTTAATTGAAAATGTAATAAAAATTATAAGCAAGAAACCCCATTTACAAAACCATTTTAGTTTGGCAATAATTTAAAATAAAATATTCCTTAATTTCCAACGGTCCTCCGTTCAGCTTCTCAGGTATGAATGTAAATCATAATGCCCTTCAGCCAATTTCCTGTCTCCCTCCTTCGGCTCCTCCTCCGCCGATATTTAGCCCATTACTGCCCCCTGATTTTGCTGCTCCTGCTGGATTTATATATATATATTTTTTGTTCGTTTCTTTCTGGGACGCCCACACAAGGATCTCGCTGTACTTTTGTACTTTCGGAACCCTGTCCCTGTCCCTGAGGGGGGACAATATTTATAACTTTTCGCGGCGCGCGTCTCAATTCATTTGTCGTGTGTTCGAGTGCCTGCCCCCTTTCCCCCTTCCCCCTTCCCCCTTCCACCAGTAAGCAGAGATCTGCCCCCCGATTTCGCCGAGTGTCTGCCACCTACGTAAGCGTATAATTCGTTTAGCGTCAAAAGGCAGCCAACAACAACGGCTACACAAACTTAATCAGTCACTTTAACACCCAGCAGCCGCCACTTACACACTGGCACACACGCACAGTCGCGGTCAGCAGAATATAGGTCTATTTGCCATATTTCTTCGTTTGTTTTTTAGAGTTTTGAGGGCCCAGTTGAAAGGCATTTCAATTGAAAATAAACCCTGATTTATGATTATATAAACTAAAACTAGCTAAAGAAAACCCTGTAAACCTGATTTAAAAATTAAAAACTCATAATCAAAGTATGCTTAACATATCCTCTAAGAGTCAAGCATTTTTTCCACATTTTTTAAATTCAAAATAAAGTTGATAAATATGTGAGAGAACTGCTATTATTTCAACCGCAGCTGTGGGCCCCAAAAGGTAAGCCAGGGAGAGAAAGAGCGCCACAGAGAGAGAGAGAGAGAAAGAGAGATTGCGAGAAGTGCGTGAGCGTGGAGGGGCCGGGAGTCTGGAAGACTGGGAGACTGGGATACCGGGAGACCGGGAGACTGGAGGAGCGAAGAACTGCGTCTGTCATGGTCGATATTGCGTTGACACCAAATTTGCATTAAAATGCAATTGTGAACGCAGAACTTGCGACGCGACGGGTCTCGTCTCGGTTTGGTTCGCTTTGCCTCGATACACAGCGAGAAATCTAGTCAAATTTACAAAGCACTTAAAGTCTATTGATAAATATCGATTAAAAGTACCGGAAATGCGCATATTTGAAGTATGCAACAATAAATATCGATTTAAAGTCACAGAACTTGGCATATTTGAGATGTTCCTGGCCGCTTTTGATGGCCAGAAAGCGATATAATAATATATACGCATATAGGTTAAGAACTTTTCGCTCAGTGCAGTTACAACGGCCTGCGGGTAATGCATCTTTAGTGTCTATTGAGCAGGACATTAGTCACGTGGATATCCGTGGGCCGAACGGCGAAGAAGCGGAGCCTGCGGAAGGCGACAGACACAACGCCGCGAAATATCAATTAAATCGCAGAAAATAGAAAGTGAATTCTTCCCTCTTTGATCTTTGCCTGGTTTACGATCTTTGCGAGAATCTTTGCAGAGACAGAGAGAGCGAGAGAACTCGGGAGAACACCAATTAAAAATAGTTTTGACACTTCGCAAAGTCAGGCGACAATTTCAGCAATAAATTAATTACGCCAAAAAAGGAGAAAGATGGAAAAGAAAGCCCTGGAAACTGAAAACTGAAAACTGAACTGAATTGCATTTCAGATTTAGCAGATTTTGCAGATTTTTCGCGTTTATGGCCCCTGGAAGCAAAAAAAAAGGGTGGGCGTGTGTGTGCACACTCCAAAAAAAAAAAGAGAAGAAAGAAACACACTGCCAACTTGTGTGTGTCTCTGTGTGGGCGTCTCTCAGTCTTCCCCCTCAGTCTACGTATCCCTTTCTTCGGCTCTTTAACACCGCAGAAGAATTCAATGACTGCACAGGCAGAAAAGCAGGGCTGTTGCCCCAAGAAAGTGCTGTTCTTCGATATATTTAAGGGGAAGATTTTTGTTCAGTGTGTGGGTACAAGGGCCTGTTCCTCTTCCTGGGTGATAGTTAAGCCAGGGGGCAGTAGTCCCTGCCAGCGATGATCTCGAGGGGCTTTTTATGGAGTGTTTGCTAGCCTGTTGTTGGCAGACAACTCAGCCACTAGGCTTGAAAGTTAAAGCAGCGGCTCAAGACGACGAGAAGCTGGTAACGAGAGAAATATAACCACACAACAACGAAAAAATACATATGTAGATATATGTATAAATAATAAGAAACAACCTGCTGCCGCTTTCAATTATTCACACATCATCAATGGGCCAACACGCCACACAGAAGAGTGTATACATATATACCTGACTTGGCCAAGGAGAGGCGATCTCTTGGCCAGGCGACCTTCCTTACCATCTCCTTTATTTTTTTTTTGATTAAATATATTTTTTGTACGAAACCCCCTTGCGAACGTGTCTGCATATTGTTTCGTTCATGTCAAATTATTGACCCGCGCCCGGCATTTTGAAATGTTTATGTCTTTTCATGACTGAGATGTGCAATTGATAAATCCAGCGCCTGAAGCTGGAAATTATGAATATGCAACGTGCCCGGAGATGGAGATTCCAGCAGCCAGTTCCCAGTTCCCTGGGAGAAGGAGCCGTCGAGACCCGTCCCGGGAGATGGAAGGCACCGCCCGCTGACTTTGAGCCAGGTCGGTAGCCATCGCTAGACAGGGCCGCGGTTTATGCGGCAAGGAAACCCCCCCGTAAAGGTTGCTCAAATTTCCAACCTCATATTATTTATGCTTAAATAATAATTGAGTTTATTTTTTCAAATTTAAATGGAGAGACCTCTGTTTGATATTTTAATTTTCGGCCTGCATAAACGTGGCCTTTGGAGGGGCGGCAGCTCATCATCATAAAGCAAAAAGTGTGGTGTCTCCACACAAGCCAGAACCCTGGCCATCCCACCACTGGCCATCGGTTGGTTATCAGCGACAAGCGATCAATACAGCAGCAATCAATATGGTCAATAAAGTTCAGGCCTATACGGTCTTGGCCCGGGGCAACGGAGGAGGGAGTCCCATGGACTGGCTGGCGAACAAGGCGACGTGATGTACAGCGCTGAAACTGAAACCCAAGAAGCCTGGCTCACAGATCACACTCTTGCATATGCAAGTGGCTACCTCGGGGGGGTTAAGCTTCGGGCTACAGGCTACAGGCTACAGGGTGTTAAGAGCACGAGGGGGGCGGAGGAGCTAAGACAGCGGGACATCGGGACTTGGGGACCTGGGGACATGGGGACATCGGGCGTCCCGTCACCGGCTCTTGTTGTCACTGTTGTTGTCGCTTGATCGCAAATTTGCCATGGCAAGCTTGACAACTTGCAAGGAGTCAGCCAAAGGACACAGAGGAAAATGTATGGAAAGTATGAGAAACAAGGGGGAAAAACTATAAATAATAAGAGGGAAACCCATAATATATTTCCCTAGACTATACTTAATTTAAATAAGTTCAGTCTAAGAAACTTACTTCATGTAAGCATCCCCAGCATAAGCTAAAAGTTGACAGAGGTTAGAGATGATCTGTAAGTAATAAGAAAAACACTGAATTTTTGGCAGTGTAGGAGGCAAAGAATGGGGATAGCAGGAAGGGGAAGCAAGGCAGCCTGGCAGCAAATGCAGTCGCAAAGCCGGCACCTTAAAATAATGTTACAAAACTTTTTTTGGCATGTACGCTAAGTACGGCCCTGTAACCAATTCGAAGCAACGCCATGCCAGACCTGAAGACCCAACTCCAGCTCCAGCTCCAGCTCCAGCTCCAGCCCCAACCCCAGCAGCGATCTGCGATCCAACCGAACCACCGAAAACCCCGATCCTCCGGCAGAACAACAACAAATTGGAGATCACGGTTTTCATGTACTACATGCAAATTCATTGCTACTGTGGCTCCTGCTCGCTGCAGCTCTGCACCGGAGCTACTGTACCCATAACCATAAAGCTAAAGCCTAAAGCCAGCATAAAGCTAAAGCCAGTGGCAGCCGGAAGAGCAGCGAGTTAAATAAACAATCCGAGACAAAAAACAGAGGCCCCACTCCCGGGAGTCATTCACAAAAGAAGAAGCTGCTGCTGCTGGCGTGGTATTAATGCGCTACGCACCAACTTTGCGGTCACTCACTTACCCGAAAACTCCTGGCCTCTCTGGAAGGTTTTTCCTTCGAGGGTTTTCTCCAGTCCCAAGTGGTTGGAAATGGCTGTAGGGATGACCAGGCGATCTGCAATGATATAATAAATAAATAGAATTTAAATTAAAAAATGTTATAGGATAGAGTAATGATAATCTGTGGAATATATAAGTTTTGTTTCTGAGAGGGAATTTTTCTCAAGTTCATTTCGATGGTTATCTTCTCCAATTCGAATCCATATACCTTGGAAGACCCCACGTAGCACCTTTTGCCATTATGCTAAGTAGCTGGAAATTGTTTGATCAGCGCCTGGTTCAACTATCGAGTATTCGTCGCCTTCTTTTTTTTATGGGGAGGGACAGGAAATCGTAGACGCCACCTCGTCGCTGCCCTGTTCCCTTCCTCAGCCCATTCCCCCGTCATATACCTGCCCCATTGCCTGCCTTGGGCAGGGAACAAAGCACGTGTCTAGATCTGGTTGCAGGAGCAGGAGCTGGCGCCATCCCCCTCGGCGGTGGTATTTGCGAAATTACGACCCAATTGAGAACACTTGGCCGAATCGATTGCCTCGGCGACAGACTTCCGAGGAATCTGAGGCTCTCGGGATCGGGTTTCAGTGGCGCACTCACCATGCAAATGTCGTTCGTTACTTTTGTATATTTGGTTTTTTATTCAACTTTGTGGCGTAAATACACTTCACTCGCGATCGAAACTGGGACACTTGCCGGGGCCTTGCCGCTGCCGCTGCCGTTCTACTTGGATCCAGACAGCGATGGACTGGGGACTGGCAGTCAGACTTCGATTGCCAATCGATGGTCACAGCTCCAATTGAATTGATATCGATGTTCAATCGTTGACAATCGATAGAGTCAGGTGGGCCTGGCACCGGTAGCTTTAGTTTATAACTTTAAGCCCAGCATAGCTAAAGTTTTCGTAGGCTAAAGCCCCGCTAGTATCCGCAAAATCCATACAATACGGCCATACTAACTGTTAGTTAATAGAATATTTAATATATATACATATCTATATATATTTTCAGTAATAAATACATCAATTTGTTTGTGGAATAAATTAAATCAAATAAAATGCACTCGTATCTTCCGATTTAATTACTTAATAAGACCTTGTGACTCTGCCAAACTTTGCCATGATTTTTTAAGAAATGCACTTATATTAAATAAATTTAATCTTTTGCGAACAGAGTTACCAAATCATAGTTGGCCATTAGGCACGTTCAAGCCAAAAAAGTAAAGTCAAGTGGATCAGTTGACCCCTTTTTATCCAATTTAGGTATTAATGGTCAAGGATGCGCTCCCAAAAGGGAATCAGATCGCCTGGGAGGTCAGCCACTTGGCTTTTTCTGTTCTTTTCCTTACTACTATTTGTTGGTTTTAGTTTTGGCCATAAATTTGGCCGTTTGTTGTTTACACTCTCCGGAAACGCGAAGCGAGAAATTTGTAACAACACAGAAACCGAAACAGAAACCGAGTCTTGGCCCAAAAAAAAAAAAAAAAATCAACAGAAAACAATCCAAACATTTCCTGTGCTCTCTCATACCAGGTAGCCAGCCGCTCTCGTGAGATTGGCCTTAAAAATTATTTATATATTTTTTGTTAGAAAATCAAACAATTAACCTCGAACTTGCCGCTGCCGCTGCCGCGCTTACAACATGTTTGAGACATAAAAATTTCCAATTAATTTTTGTTCAGCGGCTTGTGTTTTTTGGTTTTGTTTCAGTGGCGGCGGCCGAGCAACTTCCACGGAAATAAAAAAAAAGAAGCTGAAAAAATTGTCACAGCCGCCGTTTACAAATAATTTCTGTGGCTGCCCGTTTTCTGTTTTTTTTTTTTTTCCTTTCGGCTCTTTGGGGTTTTCAATGGAAACGAAACACATAAAACATGGCCAAACAAGACCGGCCCAAACCAAACCGAATGACTGATGAACAAACCGACTAACTGACTAGCTGACCAACTGACGGAATGACACTCGAAGCGACCGGAATGCCATAAAAAATACAAAAAAAACAGAAAGAAGTCAAACACTCGCGCGGCAATTAAAAGTTTGCTCTGATTGACCTTTTCTGACCCGTCCAAATAATCGGTCGATACTTCTAAAATTATATAGAATATATATGCTGGGTTATTTTCTATTTAAAAATAATCATTTCTGGATTACACTAAATGTATTAAAGTGTTAAATAAATCATATATTATATTGAGAGAATTTAAGGACTAGAACTTACCTTTATTTGAACTTTATTTGAGTTATATTATATTATAGAATATGTAGACATCCCTAGTTGCCTAAATGAAACAATTTACAACTCACTGATTATCACAAGTTCATCTATTAATATATTTAAATTATTTAAGATACACGCATAAGGGTAATTTATTCAAGTTCTTGGCAAATAAGTATTTACAGAACACCGAGTATTATTAAGTTTAATTCGGAGCAAAGTCGAGGGACCCCCCACTTGGAGATTCCCAATTGATTTTCATTAGTTTCGAGAGCCCGAGCACTTTGGCCACTGAGGCGAATTAACCCACATGTTGGCCATGTGTGCGCCGGCGATGACAAAAGTTCATTAGCGCCGCCTCAGTGGGTTAAGCAGTGGTGGACACACATCCGGTGCGGGGTTGATTTTCTTCGGATTTTCCTCAGCGCGCCTGCTGGCCTTTATTGCTAATAAATATTGGATCATAAATTCATAATTAATATTGTGGGGCGAATTCTTGGGACAGACAACGACGCAGACTGCGGACTGGGTGTAATAATGTGGCCCCCGCCTGGGATCCCATAGCCCCAAGAGCTGGGCCGGGCCAGCGCTTAACCCATTCCCGGGCGCAAATGTAATTTAAGCAAATATTTTAATTGTTTTCGGTCCGGGAGAGAGACAGAGAGCGGCACTGTCATTGTCATTGCCATTGCCATTGCCATGGCCAGGACGGCACCTGGACTCGCCTACGCCCGCACACACATGTGACGATTCCGGGGCGTCTTGGCAATGGCCAGGATAAAATTTTATCGCTTGGAAATTTTTCAATTTCCAAATGAAACGACTATGGATATGGAAATGAAGATTTAAATGCCAGCAGCAGCAGCCCCCCCTTCCTCTCTCTCTAAATAAATATATATAGAAGGGAATAAAAACGGGGAGTGAGGTGGGCTCTTATTAGGGCTAACAACCCGCAACAAAGCGGCCATGTCGAAGCCCTCAATCTTGGCAAAGTTTCCTTCGAAAGGACATGTTCCACTTGAAAATAACAATTTCATTCAATTTTTGATCATTTGCTACCAGAAATGGCAAATCAAAAAGCCATAAAAACCGACAAACGACCGAAAAACCAAAAAACGGACAGCCCGGCGAGTGTCCCGTGTTTGTCGTCCTCAATCCTGCCTGTCCTGCCTCTCCTGCCTGTGTGTGCCGTGTGCCTCCTTTAGCTCCTTGAACGGTTACACGGGGGCGGGTTTCGTCGCACACTTCCTCCCCGCAGGGTTTTCGGGTTTTTGGGGGAGGTTTGACGAGCAAGATTTAAATTTAAAATAAAGAGATAATATATCCCAGAGAGAGTATACAGAAATTCGAAGTTGAAATGATTTGTAAAACATTTCTGGTACTTGTGGTTTTTCTTTTCTTTCTGTGGGTGGCTGGTGGAAGGGTCACGGGGTCGTCGCTCGTTTGGTTTTCAAATTGAAATGATACACGCACACACACACAGCGCAGTCCACTTGCATGTGATTGAGTTTTCCTCAGCCTCAACCCTCGGCTCGGGGCTCCTTTTCCTTTTCCTTTTTTTTTTTTCTTTGGACAAATCCTGCACGCAAAATTTATGTTGCATAAAATTTTTCAATGAATTTTATACCAGGAATTTGACTTGGTTTCTTTTCTTAAATTTTAAAACGACTTTTGTGCGCCTGCACGTGGCATATGGAGCGTAAAGGATTCGGAATTGGGATGGGAATTGGAAAGGGAATTGGGTTGCTGCCACCACCAACACCCCAAGGATTCAGGGGAAAGCACCACGAAATCGAAGGACACTTTTGGCAGCCGGTCAATCGCTGGCAAAGGGGCTTTAGATCTTAAAATATCTATTAAATAGGTATTATTACCCCCAAGCCAAAAACATAGAAAAGGGACACTGAGAGAAGGAACTTTTTAATAAGAAAAATAAAACCTTATAATTATAGACATAAAAGTAATTATTTCCAATAATATACATATATCGATTAAATAGTTCGAAAAATACTAATAATCAGTTCCTTAATATCTCATTTCTTCCGCTTAAGAAAATACATTTTCTACATGCACAAAATACTTCTTAAGAACTTTCTAATAACTATATAGTTAATGGTTAATCAAGGCATTATAAATAATAAATATTTCCCATTTTAAAACCAAATATATATCCTATAGCTTAAACATAATTATAACTAGTTTTCCCTCCTTTGTTGGGTGCAGCTACAATTATTGCATTTCGCTGTTGAACAATGGCCAGAACAAGTGGCCATCATCCTGGCCAGAAGGATCCTACTCGTCTCCCTCTTCATCTCCCTGGGGACGTGTAACGAATTTGTCGCTGTCTGTTGCTCGCCTGTTGGCCAGTTAGTGGCTGTTGGCCAGAAGGTGTGAACACCGAGCAGGGTCTAAATATAGGAGGACACACAACAGAGGCGCATCCACGAGATAAATCAAAATTTGAGGCACCAAAGACAGAAACGGAGAAAACAGAAAGAGCACCGGGGACCACCAGAGCGACGGGTAAACAAGGGGGAGAGCGACCACAGAGTAGGGTGTGGGAAAACAGGCCTATATAGCCCATGGATATAGGATGGATTGGGGTTTAGGTAGCCACATCACAGATCCCAGATCGATTTCCGAGCCCGTAACTCATGCGCTGGCCCAGAAAAACAAATTGGAGAAGTGAAAAGAAAGAAAACTATGGCCTCTCTCTGCCCATCGATATCAAATCGATTTGCCAGCGATTTCCCACTAATTTGTTTTTGGAAATGTTACCTATAAATAGGCACTAAAAGAAAAGGTTAGTATTTATATAACATTAATTTTATATTAAATAAAGTAAGCTGTGGAGATATTTATTATATGAAAAAGCACTAGTTTATAAATTCCTATTATTAGCTAAGTATAAGGAAAAAGTTTTAACTTTAACAAATTACTTTTAGAATTAATATAACATTTTTCTAAATTATTTTCTAGCCCTCTTTATACCCAAAGGTGATTATTTTAATAACTACTTTAACTACTCCTCAATTTCCCTCTATTAAATAACTCAACATTCGTTTTTAAATGTAACTTAAATATCCTCTCAGTTGTGTTTACATTTTCGTTCAGTGCATGCCAGGAACAGGTAAAGGATGCTCATTAGAAAGGAGAAAAGTGAAAGTGCCGCTCGCAGGAGAAGGTAGGTAGCGCGCAGGCAGCGCAGGCAGGGCAGGCCATCAATAAGAACGGACAGGAAAATGCTCAAGGAAAATTGGGAAAAAATAGTGGCAACACATTTTGACTTATTACAGGCGATTTGTCAGCATCGGACATGGCCTATCGCCATCCATCTTCAGCGCATATATCCATCCGTACGGATTCTATGAACTCCGGCTCCTTGGCTCTCCTAATAAGTCGCCCGTTGCAGACGTGATCCACATGGGACTGGGGCCGCGGATCCCTCGAAATCGGTAGATCGAAGATAAATCTCTGGCCCCGTGATCTTTCAGCATTTGGTTCGTACAAATAATGAATCGTTTGTCATTCGTAATACGATTTTTGGCTCTGGGAATCGGTTTCGCTTCGTGATCACCAAAGTCAGCCAACAAAAATAACAACAACAACAAAAAATACAAATAAAGTGATCGTGAACAAGCAATTAGTTTGGTGATTGCCATAAATCAATCAGAAATCTGCAACTAAACAGAGTCGTCGATACTCGCGGATTTATATTATATATATTTTTGCATGAGCAAACTCCCTCCGCCAAGTTCGTTTCTGCAGTCTTTTGATTTCTGCCAGAGCTTGCGAATACTTTGGCAAATTTTGTGTGTGCCAAAAATCTGCTTTGGTTTAATTTGTTTGGTTTATTTTTTTTTGTATTTCGTGAAGAGCAAAGAGTCGCCCCCAATTCTCCTGCGATCCTCGAACTCTGCTCTCCCTCGGATTGTTGCTTTCTCCTGCCGCTTACTCATTTTATGGCCGCCGCCAAATAAACAAATTACTTGTTTGATTTCTTTTGAACGAGCCCCGAATATTTACCGCAGCCTCAATAAATTTCTGCAGCCTTGCAGGCCCAAGAAAATCCGAAAAAAATACATATATATACACGGAAAGAAATACCAGGGAGTGCGGGGTAGGGAGGCAGGGCCGGAGAGGAGACCGGCTTCGTTTATTGAAACGTTGTCTTGTTTAGACAACAATTTCCATTGTTGATTTTACTTGTTATGTTAATGAGTGCCGCACCGAGCCCCGTTCGGATCGTTTGTCGGAAAAGTGGGCGGGCCATGGTCATGGGCATAGGGGGCTGAGATATTGGGCGGCGGCAGCGGGGCAGGGGTCCCATATGAACTGCGCTTGACGCGTGGCCATATCCATCCATCCCGCCTATTGACATTCCGTTTGACATTATTGACACACGAGTCAAGCCAAGTGAAGAAAGTGGAGAAAGGCAGCGGGGGAAAATGTACAAAGAAAACTGGGAAAAATTCAATATAAAAATTATTAAATTCAATTATATATAATAAATACAGCTTAATTAAATAAAATAAAGTTCTAAATAATATTTATACACCAAATTTAAAATAAAAACTTGCACATTTTTGTATACACATTTTTGTAAATTAAATTTGGAAAGTAATCTTATTGTTTTCGACCTACATTTCGAAATAACTAATAATATTTTCCAGTGTGGGTGCCGCAGCAATCAGCTTTAGGGCCACTGCCAATTAGCCGGCGCAGAGCTAATTCATATTCACACGAACCTCGGAAAAGGGAGAGTAGGAATGGGGAGCCCCAGTCTTGGCGATATCAAGATATTCAATAAGTTTATGACACCGAGCGACACACAGTGAAACAACAACAACAAAATATAATTATAAAAGACGGCCGGCCGCCGTCTGCCGCGGCTTTAAATTGGGATCTGAGAAGGACTGGGGGAACTTATCTGCAATTTGGCGATCGTAACAGTTTTGACAAATCACATATACACATCAAATCGCATATATATATATATATATATATACTATACCTACATAGGTAGTGCTTGGAATCGGCGCGGGTTAAGCGGTACGCCATGCAGGGGTTAAGACGATATCGCTCTTTGGCGGCTTGGGCTTTGAGCTTTATTTTGATTTCAATCTAAAACACACAAATCGTTCATTCTTCTGCCTGCTTCTGCGGCTTCTTCGCCGATCTGGGCACAGTGGGCAAAAATAGCAAAGTGAGTCAACAAAATCTCGAAAATTCCTATCGATTAACTGGAATCATGCATTAAATATATATTTTAGATAATGCTGAAGAGGCAGGCTAAGTTCTACCTTCAGCTTGATATCGAAATTAAAGGGGCTTCGTTTACATATCGATATTATCGGTATTTTAAAGAAAGGCTTGATTGGGAATCTTTCTTTAACTATATTTTAAACAAAAATTAAATTGATAAATCAATATAATCGATTTCTTAATCTAATTTTTTGAATTACATAATTAATATATGATATTCTTATACTTACCATATTTTATTGTATTATTTGGCTAGGTATTCCTTCCGAAATACTTCGATATATTGTTCGATACACGATATTTGTGCGATATATCATCGGTGTGGGAAGCCATACATCCCTGGGCCACTTTGGAGTGACATTTTTATGATGCTGACGCGCGTTCCTCAACACACGAGACGACGGACGACTGCTGGCCGCATCCGTGATTTGCATGGTTAAGCAGCCGCCAGAAACGAGCTGGTTATGGCTCCTTCTTCAGGGGAGCGGAGCTCTTTAAAGGAGTGCCTAAGTGGGGGACCAACAAATGGGGTTCTTAACCGAGCCGCACAGATGCCGCCGATACACTTTGACAGAGCTGGGCTAACCTTGAGGGTTTCCCCGTTCCCGATATAGAGATATTTTGCTCTCAAATTATTAGGATTTTGTCAATTTCCAAATCGAATGTCGATCGGCACGCCTGGGATCTGTCAGGGCAGCCAGAAAGTGGGGAAAAGATAAAAGACAACGACGACTATGACGAGGACAAGGACTGACCACATCGAATTCGATTTGGTGATGGATGTCGTCGCTCTGCGAGAACAACAGAGAACTCTGGCGGGGCACGGGCTCCCATTCCCATTCCCATTTCCCCCCCACAATAAACAATTTGTAGCGCCTGAATGCACAAATCTGGCGTCGTTAAAAATTAACTGCAGACGCTCACCCTCCTCACCTGTCCTCCTCCTCTGGAGTGGAGGACACACAGCACCTCCACCTCATTTGGCGGCGTTGCATAATTTGCATTTCGATTCGATTTTAGAGGCGCGTGTCCGCCGACACTTTTTCGTGATTTACCAGGCCGAAACCGAACCGAACCGAACTGAACTGAAGACTGACTGTTCGTTGCTGGTTCGCTGCTTCGGTTCTAGGAAATCACAATAAAAATTAACGTTGACGAGATTCGTTCTAGGTAAGCTTTTTGGCTTCGACATCGGCCCGGCACCTTGAGTCCAGGCCTCAACCCAATTCCACGTACGTGACACGATCGCTGCAACGCTCTTATTTGCTTTGACCGCGCGATTTGATCTGCCTGGGCAGTGGAGGGGCCTCTGGGGGCCCCTGATTGATTCGACTATGGCAAATCTCTGGCCGAGATCCAGGCTGGATCGCCCGGGATGACAAATCAATTGTCAGCGCCTGCGGTCGGTACGTGGGATCAGAGATCGCCACAGATCGGATCTGATCGCGGCATGGTCTGCCATTAATGAGTCCAGTCTCCTCCACTGGACGAGGGTCAGTTTGATTTTCTATTTATTCCTATGACATCCTTCTTACAAGCACGCTTTCCATTGATTAACATAAAACTTAGTACAAATTACCTCATAATTTATTTAATATTCGTTCAGTAAAACTGCCTTGTTACATTCATTAAGAGGCTGACAAAGGACAAGTCAATCAGTGACCTTTTGCCCTTTTCAATCAGTTTCTAGCCTGAATCATTAGGTCATGTGGTGGTTGCTGCTTCCTCCTCCTGCTCCTGCTCCTCAGTGTCAGCCGGAACGGAAGCGAGAGTAATCCTTTCGTCCTGTTTCCCAACGTTCAATTAGCCGAAATGAATTGAGTTATCGGCTAATAGGGCAGGGTCGCCATCATTAATAATGCTCAGGGCAAGTACACATACATTACCCCCGGACTTGCAGCCCACCAACTTGATGGGGAGTCCCAGTCCGGCGTGGCCGATCGCCGTGGATTGAACAGATCAATTACCCTTTGCCGGATGATGGTTCTCTCCTGCCTCGCTGCTTTGCTGCTTTGCTGCTTTCTGCTCCTCTGATTTTCTGCTTTTCTGCTTCCCTGCTTCCCTGCTTTTGGGCATTTATGCTGTGATGCCAACGTGCTGCCCTGCCAGTGCACAGCGACTAATAAGGGCTTTCTTTTTTGAAGGTAAATTCATCAATAATCAATCAGTATTCTTTGGTGATCAAAGAACAAAATAAATAAAATATAAGCGATGAATAAGTAATAAATTATTTATTGTGATTTTATTAATTGACATTCTAATAGCTATTTATCGACAATATTAAAATAAAGGCAAATAATCGATAGCAAATATATTGTGTATCGAAAAAGAAGAATAATATTTATTCTCCTTTAATTTTAGAAATTAGTTTTCAAAGATCTTGGATATAATCGAATTTAACATATCTACCACAAGTTGTATATTGTATAATTTACTCAAATATCTATAATTTAATTATGTGTTAATTTTATTTATCGTCTTTCTGATGTGTTTAGTTGAAATACCCAATTTGTTGCCGTGTAGTCTGCATAATCAGGAACACATACGATTTGATGTGCGCCTCCTGCTCGCCTTGGATTTCTTTTTCGGGATAAATCACGCGAGGTCCAAAAGGCTGCTGCATGAACATCGGCAGCACGCCAGCAATAATCTATCACCTGTCAGCACCTGTCATTCAAGCGTCGCAGTTGCGATTGGCAGGCCAACATGCACCTACTGGAGATCTGGGAACGAGGATGTGGATGTGGCTGTGGCTGTGCCTGTGGATGGGGATGGGGGATGAGGATGTTGTGCCAGAGCACCGGAGTTCGCCTCAAGTGTCAGCTTGACATCATTAATCATGCGATTAGTTAAGTGGGTGTTCGCTCATACGATTCGGCGGAATGGGGAACGAGGAACAGGGATTGGGGAATGGGAACCCGCCGCGCCTGCCAGTTGCCAGTTTCTGTTGCCTGAAATCAGTTCCGAGCTGTTTAATTTGACATTTTGGACGCATGATTGCGTTTCGGAAGTTCTCCTCTCCTGTCAAAATAATCACACGTACAATTAGCATGACGACGTGCCCATCAATTTCTGGGATTGAGATCTGGCCCCATGCCAGGTAGCTGGATTGATTGGTTACCAGGTTAGATAGTTCTCTGACATACTAAATAAATTAAATTACATAAAAACAAACACTGGGTAAATGCCCTTTGATAAATTCTTGGCTTGTACGCGCTCTTGGTGACCTCAAGGACCTCAGCCTGGGCTCTCCAGTGATCCCCCTCATCCTCACCGACACAGTCCCAGCACAACCGACAGCATTCGGTGGCTGACTGCCCATCAATTTTGCGCATCATCATCGGCATCAGCAGGCGCGTCGTCTAACGTGTGGACCACCAGCCAAGCCCAAGCAACACCTACAATGACACCTCATAGACCATCGAAGCATCGCAGCATCGCAGCATCGCAGCACTGCAGCATCGAAGCACCAAAGCGGAGAAGCATTCAAGCAGGGCGGCACACAGCAAGAATTAAGGGGAGCATTCCTAGGGCTATGAAATTATTTAATTATAAATTATATTTTTAAATAATACATTGCTGTTCGGTGGCACAAATAATGTTATTTAAAAGGGTTCAATATATCTTTTGTCTTACCATAATTAAGGTTATCATATTCTTCTTAGTTTTACAACTAATTCTGCTTATATTTATCTCATGTTAATCTGTTTTTTTCCACCTGTTTTAGCTTAAATTCGATTTGTTTTTCGCTCAGTGTGCCAGTGGCATCGAAGCCAGCAACTTGAGCGAGTATCAAGTGTGTAATTAATGTTTTATTAATACAAGCGACAAGCGATCGCTGCCAGAGCCCTCCGCTGGGAGAGACAGCAAGGGGCCGGCACACACACACACACCTCTCGATCCCGCTCTCCTGTTCTCCTCACCTGTTGCACACTATCCCCCTCCCCCCTCCTGTGGCAAGATGAACAGCAGTCGAATTGCAATCGATGCGATGCGATGCAAGGCGGCAGCAACCGGCCAAGATTCATATGCACAATGCCATAAAATATGTGCGACGACGACTCCTCTTTGGACTGCGATACTGGGATACTGGGATGCCTAGCTGGCTCACTGCCTCACTGGCTGGATAGCGGCTCAGTTTCCTGGGCTTAAATGAATTACCAGATTAATGGACGGCATAAATCACATTATCGCTTCGCTTGTGGACCAACTTGGCTGCGGTCGCATTTAGAAGCTGCTCATCGTGCCAGTGTGTCCAGGCGGCCTTTGTGGGCGGCCCACTGTCCTCAGTCCATGGTCGACTCCTCCTCCTGCTCCCAATACCAGCTCCCCTCTGGCCACCACATCCCTGTCCGTGTCCGTGTCCGTGTTTGTGTCCGCGGACGGTTAATGATGCTGCCAAGTGCGTTGGGAGCGAGGAGAATTTATTGAACCATTGCCTAAAAGTCCATTCAGCCGACACCAGCCGAAAGCCGAAAGCCACAGCGAGATAGACACTGAAAAAAATCGCCACAACCAAGGAAGACTTAAACTTATAATAGGTGAAAAATAAAGGGGGTTTCTAACAATATTTTCAAGCTTAGAAAAATAAATAAACGCACTTGTTCTAAGCCCTAAAAATAAGCCTAACATTTAAGTGGTTTTTTAATATAGTTTCTGATGGGAACTTCCTTCCAATAATTCCCAGCAACCTTTCCATTTATTTGTATTTTACCCCAAAAAGGTAGCCAGTTTTTCTTGCTGTGCAGCGGAACTGCCGTCCTGATGCATGATTCACTCAATAAAAAATAAATGCCAAGATCGGCGAGCGACTGCGACTGCGCGACTGTGATCGGTACAAAGACAAATCACACCTTCTGCATTTGTTGAACAAAATAAATCTCGTAATGAGTTACGATAAGACGACGATTTCGACAGCTAAACAAATCACCTGCAATTGATCTTGTGTATGCAAATCGCAGAGCCAGCAGCCAAAGGCAAAGAGGAATGCCTGCGATTCCGAATACTGGAGCACACCGCCTCCTCCTCCTCCTCCTTACCTTCCCCACGATGGAAGTCTGGTTTCGGCTCCGGCTGGGCCTTTGTGGGCATATAGTCTGTGCCGGGCCATGGTGTGGTGTGGACAATCAACAACACAAACATGACATTTATTGACTGCTTGGCTGGTAAGTATAAATTACGAATGAGCTGAGGAGCAGAGGAGCAGGAGCCGGGCATCCCGATCGGATCGAACTCACCTGAACTCACCGGCCCCGACCCCGACCCTGGCCCCGGCCCGAGATGTCACACACAGCAGGACATTGGCCCAGTGCACGCGTCGCGGGCATAACTCACTTTCGCCTCCAAACAATTCATCCATAGAGAGCGGAATCTCGCCCGGAGATCCATAGGGAACCCGGACGGGGACTGGGACTGGGACCAACCACAGCGATCTGGAGATGAGCTGGGATTACAGTGCGTGCCGTTTGCCGTTGCCATGGCCAGTTCTTGGTAGGCTGAATATATATTGCGATAATGATCATGACAGCCTATATAGTCGCTCGAAGGCTGCCAAATGACATTTGTCTCCCTCGTCTCCCTCGTCTCCCGACGACCTCTCGCTGGGCCTCTTTATGCCTTCCTGGGCAAAATCAAAACCAGTGGCTAAATTGCAATAATAAGCCACCTTTATAAATCGACCAGCGCGCGCCTCTGGCCACCATTTCTGACTATTTGTCTATTGCCCGGAGGGGGAGCGGGGCCAGAGCCTGAGATGGTGGGAGTCGGGCCAAGAGTTGGACTTGGAGTTAGGGCTCAGATTCGGGCTAGGATGCTTGGTGCTAGGCGAGAAACGCCCTCAGTAGGTGGGCCTGAGACTACCGATGGCCACTCTCAGATCGGAACGGTAGAGGATCTGCTTGAAAATCATATTTAATTATTATTTTTCTCTATATATATCATTTGCATTAAAGGGAATATTAAAATTGGTAATAAAACTGAATGATTTGTGTATGTATTTTATATTTCAATTATTTATTGAGGTATTTAGAGGTTTCTAACCTTCTATGCTTTATTTCTGTCTAGTTAGCTTTCAAGTTAAATTCCAAATTAATATTATTATGATATATAAACACTAGTTAGAGGAACCTGCTTTAGACCTGAAGCCGCTCCTGTTCTGTGGCTCCGAAGCTGGCTTCTGCTTCTGCCAGAGACAGAGCCACCTCGAACTATAAATTTTTGACAGTTTAAAAAAATTGCCATTCATTGTGACCCCTATTGTGTGTGCAGGCCCCATAACCATACCAGCGATCGCTGATCATAGAACCTGGAACTTGGAACTTGGAACCGACTGCGACTGTGGCTGTAACACGAGCCAGAAGCCAAGCTCTCCATATAATGGCACTTTTGGTGGCCAAGAACGACAACGACGACGACGGTGTCGTGGCTGTGCGTTGTTCAATAGAATTGTTTGCCAGGAATTATGCTTTATTGATGATGATAATGATGTCCTTTGGTGGCTCCTGCGGCCCACACCAGCGACGATGCAATATAAGCCTGAAAAATTCCCGGAATGCCAACAAGCTTAAGGGAGAGGGAATGCTGCTGCTGCTGCTGCTGGTTCTGGTAATAAAAATGCCATAAGTCAATATCAGAATGGGGAGGAGAGGAGCCGAGCCCGTCTTCTTTGCTTAATGAGTTCCAAGACGGGCATTGTCTCTCTCCAGACGGGGTCAAGCCTGGACCAATGCAGCTGCCACAAGGCACTGAGGGAAAATCAAGTGGATAAATATACAAAATAATAATATTGTGTGCAGTTTGACTAGAAACTAAAGCCTTATAAGCTGTGTGGAAATTATTATTTCTGATTTAAACAGGCAGTTGAAAATAGCTACAAATGGAAGCTTCAATCTTTTCTCACAGTGTCCCGGAGAAAAACGATAATGTGCCAATGCCGGACACTTCGGTTTGATATCGTCAATTAATGCAAAGATCGACGCCTGAATTATGTTTGCTCAGCAGTTAGTTTTAATTGAAAGTGACATTTCAATAAATTGCGGGACTGCGACTGGAACTGGGGGCCTGCAACTGGAACCGGGAAACCGGGAAATATGGATATGAATACGGGGGAGGAGGGAGTATCTCATCTCATCCCATCTCATCTCATTTCATCTCGTCGCGCGGATGCCACTCCGCCTGGTGTTAATATGATCAACGGCAGCTCATCAGCATCTCAACTTTATTTGTTTTTTGTCTCGTTTTTTGTTCGGTTTCTCCGATCGTCGATCGTGTGGCAAAAGGGCGTGTGAATGCTTCAATTCAATTGAAGCGGAGTGAAAATTTAACTTAATTGAAAATGTTTCTCGTTTCCGTTAGGAGGAGGCCCCGGTTTCCACTTGTTAAGTGATCACTTGATCGCATCGGATCCACATACAGCACGCCTGCGGATGCTGCATATTTGATTATGAGGATCAATTAGTGTTTGGCGGAAAGACAACAGCCATGATCTCCGCTTAATTGGATTAGATAGGTTTCGGACAATGGATTTTGATACTACAAATAGTTAAGTGGAGATTACAGGAGTATGGGAAGGATACGTTATATTATATGGCAGTCAGGGAAATGCTTCAGATCCCTAAACTATATATATACTATTTAATACAGGACTAATCTATTAGAAAAAGCCTGAGAGAGGGATCACTGTTATTAATAAAAACCACAACAAGCTCAATCTAATATCTATTTTTCTAGTAATAAAATATAATAATTTATAACCTCAATTCCCCGATAAACAGTTCTGATTTCATGATCAATTTGATCTCTGCTCTTGCTTTGAATTATTCCCTATAAATCATACAGGCACTAATTAAATATTAACATATTTTCAAAATAATCATAATAAAGGAAGGCTGCCTAATGATCTTTCAAATTAATTATCGTTAAACTTTTACGGCTGCGATAATTTATCGATAATAAGTTCAGGTTCATCGCGGATCGCCAATATAGATCAGGCTGGTGGCGCCTACGGATCCCTAAGATCTGGGGATCCCAACACTTCCAATGGAAGGGGATCGGATCGGATCGGATCGGATAGATGGATGGATGGCCACCAAGGTGGTCCGAGAGCGGCTGCCACCGGGTGGTGCAACGCGGTCGTGTGTCGGCTGCAATTTTTTATGATTGCTTCTCCCCGTCCCCTCCCCATTTTTTGTCTCTATTTTTTCTCTTATTTTTTGTTGTTTTTATATGTTTATTTGTTGCTCTCGTTTTGTAGCCGTGCTTAGTTTTTGGTCTCTGGATCTATCTCCGTCTCCGGCCCGTTGTGCCCATCATTAACCCATTAAACTTCCGATTTGCCGACAGCGATAAACGCCGCCTGGGCATACGTGTGTGTGTGTCTATATATATACCCCATATATATATATATATATATATTTCCTTTGTGTGTTTTTGTGTTTTTTAATGACATATCGTAAAGATTTTGTTAAAAGCCGACACACAAAGATCTTTTGGAAGACGTTGCGCTTCCTGCATTTCATGGGTTCAATTTTATTTGATGCGTGAAAACGTATCGAGAGTTGGAGATCCCATCTCTGGATGAAAAATCCAAAAATAAAAAAAAAAGAGATACAAGTTGTGTAGGGTGGGGAGGAGGCAAGTACTCGAATGCCACCCGTGAGTTAAGCGCCTGCTGGAAATTGATCAAATTTTCGCTATAAATTATGGACCGACAAATGCTTAAAACGAAAAACCTCAAAATATTGCAACGTGATCGGATCGAAGTAGACCACCCCAGCGATGATTTACAGTGCGTTTCATGGGTATAACAATTATTAGTAAAATTGTTTAATAACTACATCTTAAAATTGTGATATTTATAGACCAATAAGGTAAGAGAGAAATATTCTCGGAAGAAGGAAAGCAAGGTTATTACTAGCTGCTTTTTTCTATAGAAAATAATTAAAGGATTAATCCTCAAAAGAAATCTTAGGAAATAGCTACGACCTGACAATAATATTATAAATAAAAAATAGTTACATAAATTAATTACTTATAGCTATTATTATTATATTATATTATATTATTATATTATTATTATAAAGATATTATTTTGGTATGAGACTTACAATTGGTAATTTTATCAGAGTAAAAACAACAAGTAAATGAATGCATTATCGCTTAAGCTTTGATATTAATTCCCGAATCGATTTCATAATATTATAAATATATTATTAATATATAATATATATTTTTAAAGAAGAAGGAAAAATCCTTATAGCACTCAGCCGCACTGTGCCTTTGGTAACCGCAATGCTGCAAAGTAATCAATTTCGGTTTCGTTTTCGGTTTCTTGGCCACATTTCCTCCAGTTCTGGCCACGACTTTTGATTGAAAATTGCAAATAAATTGTATAAGCGGCGGTGCCGGGCCAAATGCAAATATTTGTGCTCGCATTTTGCGGTGGTCCAGTGGCTCACCGACTTGGTGGCTCGGTGGTCGGACAATTGAGCAATTTGCAAAACGCACATAATTGTGGCACGTTCGCCTTTAATGGGTTAAGGTGGAGCCGTGTAGCCGTGTTGCCGTGTTGCCATGGCTCTCCGGGGATCGGCAATGGCATCTCCCATGATATCCCTGGGCTCATTTCGGAAGCCACTCGCCAAACCGCAGATCCCATCATGATTTCGCCCGGCATTCCTTTTTTAAATCGTCATAATTTCCATAATTCTCGTGTGGAGTGGCATCTGCTGGGCCCGTCCTCGGTCTTGGGTCAAGTGTTAGTGGATCGTTTAGCATTTAGCCTTAATAGTGACTGCCACCGGTCTTAACTTTTGAAGCGGGTTCAAAGATCGCCTTGCTTTCTGCCGCTAGTTGGACTCTTTAATTCTGTGGGTTCAGTTACTAATTTTGGTTTTTTAAAAAGGTGAAAATAATACGGATGCGACCTGAGAGAGATCTTCTCCGTAATAACTAGAAAGCAGACAGATGTTAAGGTCAAGAGGTAATTGTGTCTAACATTCCAAATTGGGATATGTATCAAGCATTTATCTATACTATAATTGATCGTTCTTATATGATTGTTCCTTTTTTAAGTTATTCTTTGATCAGTGATCTTTTTTCCTTAATTGAGGAAGTATGATCACCTTAGCTCGTGTCAGACCCCAAATCCCAGACAAACACACACACGCACCTATACCCCATTGTGATCTGTGATCTGCGATCTGTGATCACTGATCACTGACAGTGGGCTCCTTCCGCGGAGCCAACGCAATCTCAGATCGCGGCAATCTCTCAAGCTTGAAAATCCGCAGAGCTACTTTGCCTATCGGCTGGCGATCTGGCCGAATGGTGACCCCAGCTCACCTCCTCCTTGGCGGCCCCGGGAGGCGCCATCGAGGGCAGGTTTTATGTGATTTTTTACACACTCTCGAGGGTCGGGCGCTGGGTTCGATGATGATCGCGAATTGCGAATTGCGAATTGCGAGTCGCGAACCCGCAACCCCGAAACAAATGAAATGCAAACGAAATTAAATTAAAATGCCGCTGCAAAATGGTGGAAATGGGAATGGAAATGGGAATGGAAGTGTGGAAGGTGTGTGTACCTACTGGGCTGTGGAAGGGAGGGGGAGAGAGGGGGAGAGCAGCGACCGCCTGCGAAAACAAAAGACAGCAGCGACAACGCTAACGACGATGACGACGGCGACGTTGAGCGATCATCAGCGGCCACAGCCAACACACAAGTACATAGAACCGATACATATTTACGAATATTACACACAGAGAAATTACATAATAAATATATATAGGATAGGGAGAATTTCTTAGAGATTTTTTGATACTTTATTTACTGGGAAGGGGTACAAATATTCTCTTATTTTCCACCTTTCACATTTGTATCTGTTGCTCAAAGTATTTCTTGGCTTTCTTAAATGTATCTACATTTTTTAGGTTGTATAAAATAATAGCTAACTAAAAGAACAAGCTGATCTTTATATTTTTTTGTGGAATACTTTATTATTAACTAGAAATACCAGCCAGGTGGAAGGATATTCTATATTATATTCCATAATTATTTAAAGAAGACTTAATTTCTTGGCGTGTAGACCCTTAACTGGAGCTCAAGTGTGGCAAAGTCTTTAGACAGAGCTTCAGTAGTTCCCCCTGTTGGCCCCTTGGGCGATCTCCTCGCTTAACTTAACCCCCTGTGTGTGTACAGTGTGTGTTCAGTGTGTGTTCAGTGTGTGTGCTGTGTGTGTGTGCTGTGTGCACCCGTCGTCCCTCGGATGATAACTCGTATGTAACAGGAGACATGCTCTACTGAACATGAGGTTCGATTAAATGTTAATGTTGGTTAACTTTGGGGTTTTTCTTTGGCTTGTTGTTTTTTTTTTTGTTGTTTCTGTCTGTGTTTTTATTGTTGTTGCTGTGTCTAACTGACGGGGCATAGTGTTGTTGCCACTGCCTTTTGTTGTGTGCTTGTGCATCTATTTAACTACCGAACTTGTCTACGTTCACACATAAAAATCGCATACATATCGGGCCTCCCTCCGTCGCTTCTTTATTGTTGTCTCACTATATATATACATATATATATATATCTATTTATATCTATATATATGTAGGTATATGTGGAGTATATATCTTTTTTCAACCATTGTTTTTTGTTTTTGTTTTCTGTGTTTTTTTGGGGTTTGCTGCTTGGTTGGCTGGCGCACTGAAACGTAATGGGCGACTCCGACTTCTTGCGACGGCGATGCGTAGCTCTCACTAGTTAGTTAGTCAGTTGGTTAGTTAGTAGGCAGGCCGAAAACGCATGAGAAACACCTTGCACTGCACGCTGCACTGGAAAAAAAATTAAACCAGATTTATTTTGTACATAACTTCTTAGTTTTGATAATTAATTGGATTTATTACTATTATTTTTTGGGCCAGAACTTAATTAAATCTAAGAATTTAAAGCGTAGAACCTAAGATAGCGATTTGATTAGCAGTATTATAATTTAATATATAATTAATAATATAACAATATAATTAATATATAAAAATAATTTATAATTTCACGATTTAACAACTTGTAAATTCTTTTAAAAGCATTAGCTTAGCAATTTTTTACATGATAATCTTTTGAATAAATTATAAAGAAAATCAATTTAAGGACAACAAGAAATCCTTTAAAGTCTCATTCAATTTGTGAGCTATTTTATAGGCTACCAGTTAATTTTCTAAGTGCATTCTGTAGCCCCTTTCCCTGTCGCCTGGCACCGCCCACGACTGCGCTTGCGTCTTTCGGCTGCGCAGGCGTAGGTGCTTCGGTGCTTTGGTGCTTCGGTGCTTCGGTGCTTCGGTGCTTCGGTGCTACTGCTACCTTAGTTTTATTTTTATTTTTGTTTCTATTTTTATTCGGAGAGTCATTGTTGTTACTATTGTTGCTGCCGTGTGTTGTCTTTTGCACTTCACTTCACTTCAATTCTGCACCGCTTGGATGCTCCGCTCAGTTCAGTTCAACTCTCGGCTCAAAAGCTCGGTTCAAGCCGGTCTTTCTGTTAGTTTGTTGGGTGTTTTTCTTTGGCTTTTCATTCGGGGGAGTCTGCGGGTCGTAAATTTTCTGTAGGCCTCGGCTGGGTAGTGCCTATTAAAGTGCGATTTGTTTAATGATTTTCTACAAACTCGCTGCATAAATTTCCCATTTAAAATTACATACGAAGATGTTCGGTTCGGTTGGGGTTTTCTATTATTTTTTTAGTTTCGCTTCTGTGTATTTTTTCTGGGTTTTTTTTTTGGAAATGCTCATGGAAATTAAGTGTTTTATTATGCAAAAATCAGTCGGCGGTTTAGGAAAATAGGAAGAAGAAAAAAAAAACAAAACTACAACTGCGCTGATTACGCTTATGGCCCGTATTTTCAATTTTTATCCACTGGTTAACTGAGTCACGGCTCTGGCTTTGTGCTTTTCTGAACTTTGCCAGAGAGGCGTCGTCCGTCCGTCCGTCTGGCTTTTAATTTCCATTTTTGGCCCAAGTTTCAGCGTCAGCTTCGGCTTCAGCTTAATTCGGTTCGGTTTAGTTGGTAATATTTAGTGGTTTTAATTAACGACTAGCTGCTCCTCATTTCCGTCTAGTCTCGTGTGTGTGTGTTTGAGTGTTGGGCAACGAGGCGATTTGCATTGGAGTTCGCCATGAGAAATTGGCATTGCGTATATACACTATACACTTATATAACGCACTGTTGCCACGCTGCGTTTCAAAATGATAGGGCCGACCGTGGAGGTACAGGTGTCATGTTCGAAGAACCTCTTTATTCTCTTTACCTGCCAGGTTGAAACAATAAAAAGAATAATCTAAATAGAATTATCTTTCCTTTAGCTACTTATTATTAAGCTACTTATTATTAGCTACTTATTATTAGCTACTTATTATTATATCTAGCTTTTACACTTATTTCAAGTATCAGCAATAATTGCTAATTGAATTATTTTTTGATTTATTTATTGCCTTCGCCAAGTGTGTGTGTGTGTGTATTATTTTATCGTTAAATAAGCACTTAAGAGACCCCCGCTCTCTCTTCAATCAGTCAATGCCCCGGCAAATCCCTCCACCAACCACGCCCCCTGCCCCTCAAAGTCCCACCTGTTCAGGTGAGGAGCTGTGCCAATTGCCGCTATTTACCACACACATTACACGATGCGAGCAAACCAAACAACGCCAATCCATATATCCATATATATGTATATATGTACATACATATATCCGACGCACTGATGATGATATATACTCGGAAATGGGCGTGTATATATTCTCTATACAGCGAGGTTCAGAAAAGTAGCACTGCATATTGACAATTATTCGAATTTACAAAGATTTACAATGTATTTAAAAATTGTGCCCACTTGACTGTGAGATGAATGCACTCTGACGCAGAAGGAGAGGAATAACATAGGAAAATGTATTACACGAATCGTTGCCATTTCTTGCCATTATTTTGGCCACAACTGTATGCATATATATCCCAGTATATGGCGCTATGAAGAAGTTGGCAATCAAAGAACCGAAGCAAACAAGAAACAGCGCCATCGTCCAATGCTAATAATTCAAAATGCTGCACATGCGACGACGCCCAAGGAGAAAAGGGAGCTGAACAGAACGGAACGGAACGGAAAGGTATTCGGCTTATAAGAAAGTAAGGTGGCAACTTCTGATTTATGCCCAGGCCCCCCCCTATATAATGACTGAAAGCAATGGAGTATGCATTACATGGCCAAGGGAAAAATAAAGAAAGAACTGGGAGCTGGGAGCTGGGAGCTGGCAGTTCGAACCCCGGTTTACCTATAGAGGGAGAAGGAGAGGCACACGGATCCAGTCCAATTCAAGAACCGAGAGCCGCCGATTCGCGTGATAGAACAATGTAAAAATTATGAACGTGTAAAATATATGGGCAAAAGTTGGCATACCCCCCATAAATATGCATGGGATATATCCGCAGGGACTCAAGTGGATCGGAGTGGTGGAGCGTCGTCGAATCTATGATGTTGATGATGATGAGACTTCTACGAAAATAATTGATAAAGCAGCGAGGGAGAGAAGTCGGTGCCGGCTAAAGCTACACTGTTACAAATATATAATATTACAAATAAATTCATGCTACTAGGTATCCAGGAAAGAATATTATTTAAGAAGTATTACAAACATGAAACTAACATTTCCTTTTCTATATATATAATATAAAAGAAATTCCCTAAACTTGAGCTTCTTCTGTTACTGTTTCGTTGGGAAAATCCTCTCGGCAGTGTATCTCTAGTCCCAGCTGAAGCTATAGCTATATAGATTTCATTATGATTCAACTTAATAAGCTGCACGCCCGGGTGTTGATGTGGTTGAGTGGCTTGATTTAATGGTCCCCGCTTAGGGCTCCAAGAAGTACTATACATACATAGATATAGTCGTAGTCAGCCCCATAAAACTGAAAACTCAAAAATGAAAACGGAAAACGGAAAACTAAAAACCTTAGTCTCCGCTGCCCCGAAGAGCGGACGAGTCATGCTGATGGATTGGAAATCAAGACTGCAGCCCGCGGATTTTGGCTTCGTACTCGTCGTCGTATTCGTGGGAAGAACGCTGGGAAATGGGTTTTTCCACACAAAACACACATTACATACATACATATAATGATGGCAGACAATTTCAGAAGCGCTGCCGGAACCACAATGGTTACAGCTTAGGGAAAGCTTAGACGCCCGCCTGAATTTGGTTGATTTTAAATCTGAGGAACTAAAATAATCTCACTATTTGTGGTCAGTTGTTTAGTAGGTAATCAAGAACATGTCATATTTTATTCATATTATTTGCATTCTCAGTTTGCTAAACTGATGCAAAGGATCTTATTAAATGGCTCAACCCTCAAGTTGAAATAGAAATGAAAAGGTTGAACTTGACTCCTTTTAAATCGCCTCAAAGAGAATAAAATACCCAATAATAATATAATAAAAAAAACTATAAAAGATAGAGAAATATACAGAAGAAAGTCGCAGCCATCTTAAACTATAATTCGTATGCGGATTAACCGCATTCTTACATATATCATATAATATAATATAGTATAGTATTGTGTTCCTATGGAAGCCATTAAGTTAATTTCATTTGTTTGCCATCTTAAGGCCGTTTCCTGTTCGCTTGGCCGGCCCTTTTGTAGAAATTCCCGCATTTCTTTGCTACCAAAGAGCCGAACCTCTGAATTAACTGAAACTGAACTAAACTGAACTGAAATTTTGTAGAACAATGGATCATAGATCATATTTTAATGTCGCTGTCGCCGGTGTTCTTTGGTACAATGAACTTTCGATATGAATATCTAATGTTGGCCACGAAAAAGTCGCACATTTTCACCAGATTTCTGTGCGATGCGTTACCCATTTTTATTATTATATACTTTACCTCTCGAAATCTTCTTTCTATCCATCTCGGTCGCACTTTTTTTTGTTTGAATAATTTTCTGGCCTGTGTCTGCTGCTTGTTTATTTCTTGTTCATTTTTTTTTTTTATTATTTTTATGGCCCACAACGATGGCGGCATCGTTGTCGACAACGGCGCGTCTTTTGATTGGTTCAACTTGAGCGTTTTTAACGAGCTCTGATTTCTGCCGCCGAAAGAAAGATAGAGAGAGGAGCCGAGAAGCCAAGAAGCCGAGAAGCCGAGAAGCAGAAGAGAATCGGAGAATCGGGGGCCTGAGAGATACTCCATACTCCATAACCTGGGGGATTATCTCTAGCCAGCGATCAGCCGCCGTTCGCCGTTGGAGCCATAGTTTTTTTTTCATATTTTAGCCATATAATTCCGCAGGGCTTCTATATCATAATTCACCTATACGTTGACACGCTCAGCAATTAGTTTCCCTCGGATGTAATACACTCAACTTTTGGGATCAAAAAAAGGCATCGCTACAGCCAAAAAAATATATACAATAATGATTTTCTTAATCATAGCTCTCCTTGCAGGTATATATTTGCTTAATTTCTGCAATTAGTACTATGAAAATAAAATAAGAGAATGTAAGATAATATTTACAAGTTGGGCTTTGGAGCATTTAAAGAAATATCAATTTCTTAGGTTTATTTCGGAACCTTAAGCTGATGGAATGTTCTGCGTATTTAAATATAATTCTAAAGCAAAATGTTATACATATTTCCAGAAATTATCTTCTGGTTAATTTCCTGTGCATCTTAAAATATTATAAAATATATTTATTATTATTAAATAACCTTCTTTAATATGGAATTTAAACAAATAATTTTTTATTTTCTGGCTTTAGGTTTTTCCTTAAGTTTTCCTGTGAGTGCCGGCCTGGCTCCTAGAAGAGCTTAGTCGTCTCGGGGCAACGTGACTTCGATCCGCTGGCGGAGATTAGCGGAAGCTGCCAAGGGATTGGCCAGGATTTGCGATGCATCCAGATGCAGAATCGTAGCAGTCAGTTCCTGGAGGCCAGCTGATAAACGCGTCCAGATAACTGGGAGCCACTGGGCCGTAATGAAGATCTCCGCCGCTCTGGATGGATGGCCTGGGAAAGTCCCTCTCCCGATGTCTCCGCCTCGCTGCCTTTCTGCAGATCACGAGTGGCCACTTACGTCTGTCATGACTGGTCCGAAATGGCAATGAAAATTGGTAGGGAAATGGAAATGGAAATGGAAGTGAAAAGCCAACATCTACAAAAAGAAAAGAAAAAAGGAAGGAAGGAAAAACAAAAACAGAAGCAGCTGCCGAATGACTTCATTCCGATCCGATCCGATCCGATCGATCCATCCATCGATCGATCCCCCAAATCGATAGGCGCTCGGGGAAGTTCCTAATTACATGACACAACCGCAGGTCGGGTTACCTGGTGTCCGTTCGCACCTGTAGCTCACCTGTGGCCTAGGCGGCGAGTCTCTGAGTCCCCGAGTGCCAGAGTGAGAGGCACAGACCTCAAGTGGCATTTTAATTGAAATGGTTTCACCGACTCTCTGAAGGATTGATATATTCGGGGTATGTTCGATATGTTATTACATTGTTTGAACAAGGAAAACCTTAGATTAACACAATCTATCGAAAACTTAAGCGAAACAAACAGACAGGCAATTTAAAAATAAATAAAATATATATTAAAATCACAAATTTTCATTAGCAGAGATGCCTGAAGTGCAAAATAAGTTCACACTAAGTTACTTGTTTTTTTTGTCTCTTTTATTACCTTACAACTTCTGGGAATTACAGGATTCTAAAATATTATTCAGGATATATTCTATTTTATATTTTAAAAAATTCTTTTTATATAATATATATATTTTTTATTATAATTTTAAATTGCCAGCCAACTTGTTTACAAATCTTCATTTCCAGGGTACTCTATCGGTCGAAACCTACCAGTTTTTGTTCACTATTTTTGGCTGATAATATTATTTTTTCCTTCAGCCGCGCTTGATTGATTTAGCGAACAGCACTGACCCGCAGCAACAGGACATTCACAGGAGGGTTAGCCACCACCAGATCCAGCTCCACCACCAGCACCAGTCGAGGGTTCCACAGCGTGTTCCCAGTGCACCTGCCTGCCCGCTGGCCGGGCAGAGAGCGAGAGCTCTTTTTGGTACGGGCCATCGACTGACTGTCGGAATGGATAATGGAATTCCGAGCGGCATGCGATCGACACTCACCCTCGATTCTGGTGCAGTTCCTTCAGTGCCAGTACCGCGACCCGACCCCTGCACATTATTACATTACCCTCGGCAGCCGCTCTGTCCAGTGGCAGTGCGCGATCTTGTCCGTTGATCTTTTTGGTGCATTGGCTAAGTTAATTGGTTGTAAAACAATTTTTCGAATTAACATAAAAATGTTTCATTGGAAAAAATATTTATACGACGTGGAGTCTCTGTCTCTCTGCCTCTCTCTCTGTTGCTCTTGGAGGGCAATTAACCATCGGTCCTCGCTTGGGATCGCTTTTGTTTGCGGTTCCCGATCGCGCCCGCATATTAGCAGGCCATTCTCTCACATATTATATATATATCGGAGCATATATATAACCGAACAGGGGGAGTTCCAGGGGGACCTGGACCGCAGTTAGGCGGAAATATAGATAAAGCGAATGATGTATGATTGCTGGCAGACAGACTGCTTTTGACAGCTGAAATAATGATTTTCTGCATTCGGTACGATGCCATGTTTTGTCTTGTTTTGGCCAATCCGATCAATGGGTAATCATTGGGATAATCAAAGTACAGACTGCCAATTTGAAGGTGAAATATATTTCTTGTATGCCTGGGGTTCGTATTAGAGTAATACCTGGTGATACTGGTTAATCATACGACCTGCTGTCCACCACCCTTCACTATTCGGGGCAGAACGAGTACGACAGAGGGCGCTCGACCATCACAAAAAAAGTCATCGCGATTGTTATCGTCATCGGAATTGGAATTGGAATTGGAATTGCTATCGTCATTGTCATTGGCAGCGCTAATGCGTGATGTGTGAGATGCAATGTAGCGCAACTGACGAACTGACGGACTGACGGACTGCGAATGGAACAGGAAAACAAGAAAGCCAACACCGAATCAGACAATTGAATTGTTTCGGCTACCGCCGGCTGACTCTTTTGTTCTACCCCCTTTCGGGAAACCCACAGCCGCCACCCCCATAAAGGCCTGGAAGTGGAAATGGAAGTGGCAGGAGATGGGGGACAGCAGCACCCGCAAGACCATTCAACCATGAGCTGGCCACAAATGCAAATTGAATGAAATGGGAAATGGATGCACTCGGGAAAAGATAAAAAAAAACACTACTGCGAGTGTCGAAAATAAAACTATCGGTACAAATTAGCGATATAAATCGATAATGAATTTGTGCTTTGCTCTAATATAAGCGATATTTTAGCGATAAATTCCTATAATAATCTATAAAGGTTGCCCCTCCGCACTTCTACAACAGTTTAAAACCATATTTTCTGTCTTAATTAAAACTAAATCCATATTATAAATATAATCTATACTTTGTCTATATTTTTCTCAGTGCACGCGAGAGAGCCGCGCGAATAAAGACAATGGGAAGGCGATTTTTATTGGTTCCATTCGATGATCAGAGCGCGGCTCGAAAGGCCGACAGTTTGCGGCGTACTTAGTGACACCATTAACGCCAGCAGCAGCCAGTGGTGTGCTGTGTGTGTGTACTCTTAACCCCCGACCACCTTAACCCATGCCGCCGCCTGGTAGCCGTTTGCCAACAACACATCCACATCCGGCGTGCGCGCATGCGCAGCCCGTCGTCTGTTTGATTGATTTTGTTCCATTGCAAAGGGTTTCTTCTCGGCTTCGCTCGCTTTTCTGGCCTTTCTCTCTTTACTTTTTTTTTTTTGTATTTTTTTTTTGTACTTTTTTTTTATTGTTGAATGTTTATTGCAATCGGTGTGAAATTTCACACCGCAATGCTTAAATGATTCCCGGTCGGTCGGTTGGTCGCAAGTCGCTTCCCGTCGCTGCTCTTCTGTTTTCTTTTATTTTATTTTTGTTGTTCAAACAAGACGCAAATGGGCCAAAAAGTGCGGAAGATGGAAGGTCTGGGAACCACTAGGAATTATGTAATATAATATAGATACAAAGATCGGGGCAATAAATCAGGGATACTTGAAACTAGACCAGGCACCAAAGGTTCTAAATTAAATTAAATGAAAGCGAGACGAAGTAATGTATTTATTTGAATAAAAAAATGGATTTAATGTTCTGTACATATATAGGAAGTATGGCTACATAGTTAATAATAAAGTATAAATATTATTACATTAAACTCTCATTCAAAAGATCGTTAAACAAGGACGTTCTGTGGCTTTCCCACATGATTTTCTCGACCTCTATATTTCCCGCGACCACCAACAGGTGAGTGTGTGCTTCGATAGGTTCCTGGTACTGTAATTGCAAAGCCCTTCAAGTGCCACCATTCCAGGCCATCCCAGGCCATCCCGGGCCGCCCTTGGAAATGCAACTGCCACTGCCACTGCAAGTTGCAACAATTGGCGTCACGCTCGGCTGGCGGCCAGAGGGAGTCCAGGGATGGATGGAGGTGCCCCGGTACACCATCCACCATGTTGCGGCCATAGGGCTGATTGAAAGATTATTTTGCACTGATAACGCTAAAAACGTATGGATGGATGGATGGTTGGATGGATGGATGGATGTAACCACCACCATCACCATCGCCAAAGTGCAAACAAAACAACGAGAGTCAAATAGAGCGAAGAGCCATAAAAGCGGCACAGAAATTGCTATTCGAAAATTGTTGCGCTTTTGGGCTTGCGTGTTTGCATTTTTGCATTTTTGCATTCATTGTCCAGCACACAGCCCGTCATCAATGTTCGCAATGCATTTCCCACATTTCCAGGCCAGGCCCAGACCAGCGACCATCATCATTAATAATATTGAAAAGCCCTAATTACGGTTAAGTGGCCCAAACGAGGAGAGACACACAGGGCACAGGGCGCTTCCGTATTGAACTTCGCAAAGGGTTTTCTCCGTTTCCACTGTTTTCGGCTACCCTAGCCTCCACTGAAGCGGATCATCATCATCAGAGACCAGAGACCAGAGTCCAGAGACCCGAGACCTGAGACCCCAGACCCAAGCTGTGTGTAAATCATTTTTCCCACCCCTAAGGATCCCAAGGCAACCTCTTCCCTTGTTCACCTGCCCAAGGTGCAGCCAGCAATGATGCAGGTGCATCGCCTCAGTTTGGTTCCTGACCTACGACGACCCTCGTTCCCGTTCCCGTTCCCGTTCTCGCCTTAATGAAATCATTTATAATTTTTCCTTCCTCCCCTGTCTGAGGTGCGTCCAATGTCCGATGTTGCGTTTGTTTTGCGGTCGAAGTCCGACTCTCGCTCTCAGACACCGTTGGTTGCTTTTCCTCTGCCCCCGAGCAGGTATGTCTGCTGGCCTGGCTTCCCCGTTGACTTTGTGTTTTCCCAACACGCTTGATTGCCCATTTCGGAGCCCATTGATATGACCCGAGGCAGGAGCAGGAGAAGGAGCAGGAGAAGGAGCAGGAGGGGTCACTTGTCCCTGGTCCTTTAGCACGTGGCTACTGATCGTTGAGTTGGTGGTGGTTGGGGGCAGCTGCTCAGCATTCAGCTGCCTCTAATGATCGCAAGGGAATTTAGTGAATATTATATAGATGTGTACATATACCCCAAGGATGGATAATCGAAACGATGATTTTCCAGATAGTTTTCCATTTACAAAATCCCAGAATAAATATAACAAAAGTCTATGTATGTTTCCTATTACTTTGAGCTGTATCTTTACACTCTGACTCCCAAAGATCAAACACTTTTTTATAAATGAAATACAAAAACTAAATACAAATATTAGAAAACAGAGCAGGCTATCGATTTTCGGGCACTGGCCCTGTCACGGCTCCTTTTTCAACTCGTACGTACCGAACTTACTCACCTCTATATATTTCTAAATATATTAGCTATACGCAAGACTTTCATTTTTTCAGCAGACTTCAAAGCCCCCAGTCTCCGTTCGAAAGTAAACAAGTTACAAAAAATATTAAGTTTGAAACAAAATTCGAGAAAGCGAGGAATTCTACACAGCTCCCGCGACTTGCAGAATCTTTTTTCGGCTTGCATTCAAATTAATTGTTCTCGTTTTTGGGCCCAGACATCGATGCCATGCATCGGTCCCGCTCCCAAGCCAAGTACCAGCCCCAGGACCAGCTTCAGGACCAGCCCCAGGACCAGGACCAGACCCCTCATCCCGTTATGGATGTACAGAGGCTGCGGAATATCTGGACGATGCGTCCGCTCGGCGGCACGGGCGGCGCCCTCAAGGCCCTGGCCAAGAACGTCGCCCAACACATGAACCTCAACCGGAGCACCCTGAAGCGAGTGGTCGCCCAGGTGGTGGCCGAGCATCACAACCTCGGCCAGGTGGACGACTACAAGGGTCACATGTACTATGCCAAGCCGGAGCGTCTCAACTTCCTCAATCTCATCGCCCAGTCCAAGGAGGCGCTCGACGATCTCCTCCTCCTGGATCCGCATCTGGCCAGAAAGTTCCATCGCAAGGAGCAGCTCAAGCAGCTATTGAAGGCATCGAAGCTGCAGAGGGTAAGGTCCAAGACCAGGAAGATAGGGGCACCACCTGCGTCGAAGAAGGGGCCAGCTCCAGTGGTGCGTCGCTCCTCCAGCGCCATGCCAGTGGGAGCCCAGGTGACGCCCCTGACCAAGACCAGATCCGTCAAGAAATTCGCTCGGAAACCCGACAATGGTCAGCATCAGCGAGCCCAGACCGCCAGGTCCCGCCAGGCGGAGAATGATATTGATCTGCGATCGCAATCCCGCTCCCGTTCCACCTTACGTGTTCGCTCCGGTTCCCTGGCCAAGTCCCCTCAAAAATCCCAGCGCCTTCCCGCCGGGGCTGGCCGGAAGATGGCAGCCACCCAAAGGAAGTCACCAGCCAAGACCCCTAGGGCAGCCAAGGTAGCCCCGACGAAGTCCAAGTCCAAGGTGAAGCTAATGAAGTCAACGTCGCCGTCGAAGCCGAAGCTGATGCCCGGCAGGCCCCTTTCAAAGTCCCCTAAACTGGGCCAGGTGGAGCAGAGACTGGATTCTGATCGGATCCGGTCGCTGGCCACACGTCCCCGGATCCGCTCCCCATCATCATTCAACTCGCGATCTCAATCGCCAACGGGATCGCAATCGCCATCGCCATCGGTCATGCCGTCGAAGACCTCGGTCACGGCCCCCACCGTCCGCTTGCGTAAGCCCCCCAAGCGCCATAACGAGGCTTTGACATCCAAGATCCTGACCAAGGCCCTGACCAAGGCCTTGGTTAGGGCCTTCCCCCAGGCCCGGCCGAAGGTCAGGCCGCGCGAGAAGCCGAGGCCGCCGCGGCAGCCGTTCAGGAACTACGACAAGCCCTGGCTGGTGCAGAGCACCAAGCGGCGGCGCCTCGCCGCTGGCAATCACCAACTGGCCCAGAAGAAGACTCCCACCAAGCTCAGCCAGATGCAGATGGAGTGGATGAAGAGCAAGGATAAGCATCCGTCGAAGTTGGAGGTGCGCAAGGCCAGGTCCTTTGTGGGCCGGCCGCAGCGCAAGGTCAACTGTCCGTGGTACACGCCCTACCAGTTCCAGGGAGCCGCCGGTGCCACCCAGATACCCAGTGGCCGCAACTCCACCAGCCCCATCATGTCGTCCCGCTTCGGGCCGAGGCTGACCTGTCGCCAGCGACACCATCGCTTGCTGGAGGAGCGCCTCAAGCGGGATCTGCGGCGCGAGGGGGCCATCGATACGATGCTGGAGTACGGCTCAGGGATGTACCGGCGCCATCACGGGGAGTGGCAGCCAGCCAGGAATACGTCCTCCCAGTTGATCCACAAGGAACGCCAGAAGTCGGGGCGGTCATCAGCTCAGCACCTGCCCAGGATTCAGAAGCCAGCGAGGTCGGAGAAGCCGGCGAAGTCGCCGAAGCCACCAAAGCCGCAGAAGCCACCGATGGCGGAGAACTCACCGAAGTCGGAGAAGCCACCGAATCCAGAGAAGCGAGTGAAGCCATCGGCTGGGAAGGGGCCTGCTGCCTTAGTGGGCAACCAGCTTCCACCGCCGCCGCCATCGGCTGTCAGCTCCGATGCTGGGGTCCGACCCCGAGCCAGCACCCTGATCCGCCGCGAGGGCAAGGGCAAGGTCATGGACAGCAGTCTGGGCAGCTATGCTGATCTCTTCCAGCCGGCTGACAGCAAGGAGATCCAGACCCGAGCCAAGCGTCGCCTCAGCATCGCCTTCATGAGAAAGAGCAGCCCACGTCGTCGTCGTCGGAACAACATGGTCTGGAAGTAGGGATGCCCAGGTCCATCCGCCCCCCTAAGCCCCGCACGCAATGATTTCTATCCTTGACAGCCTCCGTTCAGTTTGTTCATTGAAGCATCAAGGTTAATTAAATTCCAAACTTTGGGACAGTGTGCCTTCAGGGGTTAGTTGTTAAATTTAAATAAAGTAAAAACATGAAATTAACTTAATTATTATTAAAATAATCGTACTTAATCTGTGACTCCAGGATACATCCATTTTTGTAGATATTGGAAACGTATTTTCTGAAGTCAAATACCTATCGGTTTCCTTGTTTTTATTTCAATTTTATATTAATATCCTAATACTTTTTCTAATACTTGTAAATTTGTAAATATTTAAAGTCCTGTAAGTGATATTTTTAAAGTCCTTTTGCCAGGATGATAAGCTCCAACATATGCCAACACAGGTTACAGGTACTCCCGAGGAGATGAAATCAAAAGCCACTGAACGGAAAGGGTTTCAGGGTCACCAATCAAGACCCTTAAGCTGGCGCTTAACCCCGTGTCAAATGTCCTTAACCGAAGGCACTCTCTCCGCCAGTCAATATCAATATGAGCGCGAAAGGAATTCGGAACTGGGAACTGGGAACTGGGAGTTGGAAACATTGGTTGTCTTTAAGCCAGAACTCCATCCCTTCTCCACCGTCGTTATGTCAAATATTTTTTCATGCATGCAACAAATTCCCTGGGGAGTGCAGAAGTCAGTCGATGAGCTCAAAAAAATACAAGGAAAAAAAAATATAATACAGAGAGAAGAAGACAAGGACGAGGACGAGGACGAGGACGAGAGACAAGGCCCATAATTTAAGTCGCTAAAGTTTTGCGCCTTTTGTTCGGCGGGGCAAAAGTTATTGAAAATCGCGCAAGAGGGTGGGCGGCCTTGTGAGGACTGAGAGGGTTGCGGGTCCTGGAAAAGGACGAAAGGGTTCGAAATTGAAAAAGAAAGCGAATGTCAGGTGGCGGCGGCTCGGCGGTTGCCCGGATCGTTGGTGTGGGTGATTTAGTGTTAAATAAAAACTTTTAAATTGCCATTTGATCGTTTGTTTAGCGACAATAATGTCGTCGTTTTCGTTGTCGTTGTCGTTGTCGTTCTGCTCCTGCTGCTCCTGCTGCTCCTGCCGCTCCTGCCGCCTTCGTGTGCCTTCAATTGAATGTGCGCCCGGGTCCTGTGACAGGTTTATAGGTCGCTTCGCCCGTCTCCGGCGTAGAAAAAAAAAGAAAATAAGGAACGGGGTGAGGCTCGAGCTCCAGGACCTCGGCGAGGGCGTCGTGACAATGACATTGTTTCGCTGACAGTTGTAGCAAATTTATTGAAAAGGTGTTCCTCGGTATTTGTTACGTCCTTCGCCCGGCTATATATATATCGAAATTTCCTTCATTCCTTCCTCCGCCTGTCTTTGGGAATTGTCAAAAATTTATTGATATGTTGAAATTGCTTCTTTCGGCCATAAAAACTTTGACAGCTCCATTTTTTTTCTGTGCTCCGTGCGCTTTCTTCTCGGGGCTCCCGCTCATTGTTGTAAATTTGACAGCAATTGTTTTGTTTGACAGTTTGTCGTCTCCGGCAAAATGATGATGTCAATATGCAAAGCAGTTCGGCGAGGGTGATGTGGCATCCGCATCCGAATGCGAATGCGAATGCGAATCCAAATACCAATCAAGGGGTTCTCCCTGGATCGACCAAATGCCTGAATGAGTGACTGAATGACTCGCTCTCTGAATGGGTTATTGGTGAGCTGACAGCGGGCGTTGATGGCCTGCAGAAGGTTTTTGAATAAATTTCGATTTTATTATATACTTATATAGGAGTGGGGATGGAGTCTCTAGCTATTATTGGGTATTCTTTGATATTTATAAGGGCTAATAAAGTAAAGACTTTACATCTTTGTTTAATATATTAATATAGAAATCGGTTCTTGTTCTTTCAGCTTTTAATACTGTTCTTATAATAATATTTATATTTATATTTATATCCTAATATTCTTTTAATACAAGCGAATATGTCCCATTGCATCCCAATATATAATATATAGTCAAAACGTAAAATATCAATATGAAAGTATACAATCTTGCTCATTTAATATCATTAAAGAGTACTTTTAAAATTCTTGCTATATACGAAGTTTATATAAGAATATCTTGTAGATTTTTCAGCTCTCCCATGAAAGCTTTCCTTGTCACGGTCGCCAAGAAGGATTAGTAATAATTTAAGGCACCACGTGTTCCCATTTTTTAATTTATTCTTCTAATATTAAATAATATGTTAGAACAAAGCCCCCCATCAAAGTATACCTGTCACGGTCGCCAATGAACTTCACACTATTTGCCATTGAACCTGGCTTAAGTCGAAAGCTGGCCTGCAATTTGAGTTCTTCAATTCCGGGGGCCTAAAGCCACCATTTTCCCGGCCATTTCCACAATATTTATGTATGAGCCAAGAGAGCGCCAGAAAGAGGGAGAGGAATATTTTTTATGAGACTGTTTCGTTTTTCGCTTAATCGCACTAGAAAATCTCTAGAAATGTGTAGAAGCAAGATGGGTAAGATGGTAGAAAAACAAATGAAAAAAAGAAGAAAAAAAAACGCGGCGAGCGTTCAACTTGAAAATATGCCAAAAGACAATTGGTTGTTCGGTTCTTCGGTTGTTTGGCTCTTTGGAACGCTAAGGGCACGGCCCAGTCACCAGTCTCCGCAGAGCGTCTTCTCAGCGAGTCTTCGCCGTCGTCTTGGTCGTCTTCTTCAATGCCAAGCGAAGCGTGAACACTATTAGAGGGCATGGTCCGCGGGACGCAGGTGGGCAGGCATTTATTAATAATTACCACACAGCGATGGGAAAGAGCTAGTGGGGTGGGGAGGGGACTCGGCTGGCAGTAGTACATAGTAGGAAATTTATTTGTTATTTATCTTTTTGGCATTATGCATGAATGGCAATAAAAAATACACGAACGTGTATATAGTTTTATTCCAACTGCCGCAGCAGTCAGAAGAGAGCACAACTTCGAGCTTGAGTTTGAGTATCATCAAAGCCAGTTCTCAGTTCTCAGTTCTCAGTTCTCAGGTGTACGAGTCGTCTTTGGGCGGGAGTTCGTTCGGTCAATAGATTTAGATCACTTTGCTGAGGAGGAGGAGGAGGAAGAGACGGGGCCCCGGCACAAAGACTCATAAAAATAATGAGCTGGGCACGACGACGACGACGACGACGACGAATGCGATGGCGACAATCATGATGTAGATGATGAACAGCCAGCCAGCTTGCATGGCGATAGTGCGTAACGCGAGTGTAAGGCACTCGGAGACTAAGGGAATTCAGTTTTAATATATGTATTTATCCAGGGGAGTCATCATTGTATATATATTACCCAGAGCAGGGATGCCTTCGATCATCCAACAATAACTACCATTCGGTTAAGCGAAGTAACACTTGGCGTAGGACTATTGGCGTGGGCACCCCTGTCTAAGAGGAATTCCATTAAAGAACCCAACTGTACGACAATGAAACCCTGGTGTGCCAGGTAATCACATTTCGAGAACCTTGCCAGATATGGCCATTCTCCGACTTTGATTGCGATCATCATGATGATGATGTCGACTCTAAATGATGCTAATCTTATTGACTTTCGTAACTGGCCTAGCCACATGTCATTCCCTCCGGCAGGGAGCTTCCACTTACTTCTTATCGTCGGCAAACAATGAAATAATTTCTGATTCCGAAACGTGAAGTGCTATTATTGTTTAGCCATTCCGACTTATTTGCTCAACTATTTGTGTGTGTCGTCGTCGTCGTCCCCCCGCACAAAATATACTTTATAGAGGAGGAACCAAAACCGAAACCGAAACCGAAAACGAAATCACAAATTATTCTTGGAAAATTGGCCTCATGGCTTTGGCATGCTGCGGTTTGGCTGATGAAACCCAAGCTGCAAGCTGGAACTGAACCCAGTTTTCCTCTCGCCTCCTATCTTATCGCCAAGATATTATATATGTACAGAAAGAAACAAAAAAAATAATGAAAAACCGACCAAATAAACCCCGAGAACCGAGAACGGAGAACGGAGAACCGAGAAACGAACACCCCCGCCTGATAGTTCCAAAAAAAAAACAAAAAACAAATGGATTTCACTGGAGATGGATATGTAGAGAGCGAGGCTTATCAGGGGACCAAAACCTCGGGCTAGACCCGTGTGTGTGTACACACCGCCTCCTCGCAAGTTCCCTCTGGGTGTGTGTATACTTTGGGATCGCATTGTTTCGGGGCTGGAAACTATTTTTGGTATTTGCACAAGATCAACAGGTGCCATTGCCGAGCGACAGCGTCAGCATCCCGAAAAAAATGGAGAAATGGGAGCGATGGCGCAATCACCTCTTGATATATAGTGCCCCAAGCGATCTTCTGACTATCTGGGAATATTTCATAAGCCATTTAAGATATATATCATTTTAACCTGTCAGCGGAGGTTTAGTCAGAAGTTTGCCCCGCACTGAGCAAAGCATTTGCCACCCTTTATGCCGGATGAACAAGTTGAATCAGTTAGAACTTCCTTGTTTTTCTATTTATATTTACAACAATATTGGGTATTTCTTACTTAACTTCAATTAATTTTAATTTACACAAATAATAAAGAAAAAGAACTTTTAACTTTCTGGTATTTTGTTATAAATTCATTTACTCGTAGATAAAGCCTTTTATTAGTTATTTCAAGACAATGGCATTTTCTTTATTAAAGGCGGATGACTATATCTGACATAGAAAGCCTCCTTAGAACTAACATAAAAATAGTAGAAAAACTCACTTGACTTTGCTTTTATTTATTAACTTAACTAGGCTTTTAATTTAATAAAAATCCGACAGTTGTGCCAAATTGCACAGAAAGGTAAGCTTCATTTTCCATATATAATATTTCTGGAAACCCAACTTAAAGTTAAAGACCATAAAAACATAAATTAGTTATCGAGTTCATGGGGAAAAGCCACTAAATAAATCATTTTAAATACACAACAATCTTCTACACATTAAAAATAAACAACTAACAGCAGTTTTTTTCTTTCTTTCTTTATTTTTAAGGAAATACACCTCTCCGGAGACGGAGACGACCACCTCCCATGGGCCGTTGCATTCGAGAAATTTCAATAATTGCGGCTCATTAAAAGTGGTGGTCGGATAATGGCAGCCAGCAACACATATAGTAGTACTCCCAGCTCAGCGTCTAACACTTCCGATTATGAAATTTCGTTCGTTTTTCGTTGACAAAATGGCAGGCAGCACAGCCACAAACAACCAACGGTAATCACAATCACAAACATGGAAATATCTATAATGTAATTATGGCCGGGATCGAGGTGACTGTAAAACGGCAATGTGATCAGAGAGAAACAGCCAGCAAAAGTAACAAGTAACGAAGAAGACGAACAGCGCAACAACCACGGACTCATTAAAACAATTTTAAAAAATAATACAAAATAATTACAATAAATTATGATTACGCTTGACAGTGACAGTGGTCGCCTCTCGCGCCCAAGATACCTAGCACCTAGCAGAGAGTACCCAGTAACGCCACAGGTGCCACAGGTGCACAGAGAGAACAGAGGGGAAATATACTGGAGATTGAAGAGCGAAGAGTACGGGCAGAAGACCAGGGAGACCGTAGACCGGAGACCAGAGACCAGAGACCCAAGACGACGATGACGACGACACCCAGGAATCACTCAACTGTGGCCAAAAAGTTCGTTGTTCATTTGCGCTCGACTTCGGCTTCATTATGCCAGGCGAAACTGAGAGCTATCAGCGGGTATATTGGGCTCACAGAATATTTAATTAAACCAATTTATAATTAAATAAAACAATAAAAAGCACCAGGTACACAAAGAGCCTGAACAGCAGTGAGAAATACTACCAAAGTAGCTAAGATCTTTTCAACTTAACTTTTAAAGTGACCAGATTAGCCACAGACTAACCATGTGACCGTACTGGTGTGAGAGTCAGGGATTTGGGCACCGCTGCCTAACAGCATTGTGTTTCTTTTCTTTAAAAGAATTCCACAAATTCCTTTAAATTTTGTAATAAATGTATAAATATATAAACCCCAAGTAAAGGGTATAACCGAGTCGAACTGAATGCTGTTTTCTTGTGGTGGAACCCACAGACAGTGCCCTGTGTGATGGGTTTCTGCCATTGCTCTCGCCGTGTGTGCACTTCACCTCTTCGCCTTAATTCAATTCAATTTGGCCACAGAAATAATTACAAACTGTCCAGGCTAACGCGCAGCGTGTGAGCATCGAGCAAAGTGGCGCCGCCCATCGCTGATGACATGTACCGGGTACCCGGCCAAGGGCAAGAGTAGAGCATCCAGGTTCTCCCTGAGTTCTTCGGGTGTTCCCCAGGTTCCCCCCCTCGGGAGGAGCGGGGAGAATTTATCAAAAGGCCATTAAAATCAAATTGAGGCGCAGACAAGCGACAAACAAGTCCAAATAAATGGAGATTGAGATGGAGATGGAGATGGATATGGCGATGGCAATGGGGCAGGAGAGATGTGGAGATGTGTCGAATGTGATGGAATGATGGGAGGATGATGGACATGTGTATTGGAACATACATCAAGCCGACTCTCGATGCATTTCTGGCGACATAAAAATCCAACGTTGAATCGTTAAAAATGCATCATCATCAATTTTTGATGCATATTTAATGTAACGAGAGGCTCGCGCGCAGTATCTTTGTATCTTCGCATCTGGCCAGGCTGCACAGCCCGAAAAAATGTTCGTAAATAAATAGAAAACAAGTTTACACATTATAAAAACTAAAGAAACATTTATTTTTATACCAAAAATGCTCTGTATAATGTTTAACTATATTTCCATAGAAGATTAAATTCCCAATTAAATACAGCTGAAAGCCTTGACTAATTTCTTACCGTGCATCTGTGAGTCTTCCCATTTTAACTGCTAAGTGCGGCATAAAAATTGATTTACTCGCAAACGCTGGTCGTCGTCGTCGTCGGGCAGACGAAAAGCGAGCCAAAGGCGATATTTTTGGGGGCCTTTTAATGTATCGACGGATGGCGGCAGGCCGCCCAGGCTAGCTGGCTGGCTAGCTGCCTGGCTCAGCATTATATGGCTCAATTAGAGGTGTTATATCGGCCTGACCGATACCCCATATCCCGGATATCCTAGCCCAATTATCGGCACTCCTTTGTACCTGTCCGGGGGTCGGTCGGTTAACCTCAGGTCCGTTGGTGGCTGGCTAATCGCTGGTTAAACACAACAATGCCCACAAAGGTGAACGCGAAATTTCACAGGCAAACAAGCGATCCTGTTCCCGGAATCCTCGGCATATCCTTAGATCCTCGGCACTTGTTTTTCGGTCGGTGAAAGTTCTTAGGGATCCGCTCTGATCTGGAATCCCTCAACTTATTTGCCTGTGAACCACTTGGCTGGTTTCCGGCTCCCTCGGAGGAAAATAAAAAAAAAACAGGGAAAAAAAAACATAGAAGATAAAATTAAAGTCAAGTCAGGGCAACTTTCATAAATTAGTCATTGAACCCGGCAAATGGCCAGCAATGCTGGCGTGAAAAAATACAAAAATCATAATAATAATAAGCTAAATGCGAGCATAACAAAGAAGAGGAGCGAAGCTAATTTTTTATAGTGTGAATCTAGCGCCAAAAAAGCAACAGCCACAAAGGCACTAAAACTAAAACAATATACGCATCGAGAGCCGTCGAGAGAGTCTACGCTTTAATAACTTTCGGATTTTGGATCTCGCGGATACGCTACCGGAGTTTCTCTAGAGCATTTCGATTTGGTTATTATTTAAACACATTTTTAATAATATAAAAATAATCATACCCCAACCTTTCCCTATAGATTCTATATCTAAAATATCCTGGAATACAATCAGTAAACTCTGTGGCTTTTGGTTCATAGCTTTACCCATGAAATTCCCTATTTTAATATATATTTTTGGTTCTTATAAACTTTTTTAGTGATCATTAATGGAGGAATAATTACCCCGCCGCCATCACATGTCTTGTGAATTAAGAGCAGGAACCTCTCAGCCAGAAACCCACACCACACACCACACACCACCTTTTTCCTCCCCCGATTTTCCACTAGTTTTCCACTAGTATTTTCCCCCCATCGGCAAACTCTTGAGATTCCCGAAATGCTCTCGGCTCACCTTCCGATGCCCAAGCAGCAGAAGTCAAACTTCAACTGGGCCAAAAGCCACCCACCTGGCAAATGGCCGGCGCACCGAAAAATATTTAATTTATGCAAAACAGCGGCTATAACCTGGATATATACACCCGTGTATATGTGTGTGTGGGATTATGTGCTGTTCAAGGGAAATTTTTTGTATTATTTTTGAGAGTGGTGAGCTGCGGGCGGAGGCATTTCTATTCCCATTTCCATATCCATATCCATTTCCATTTCCCAGGGGCTACGCTAATTAGCCAAAAACAAAAACCCCCCAAAAAAACAAAAAAAAAACTATAACTAACAATGAGCATAAAATTTGGAAAAATGTTTTCATTTCTTTACATTCTTTCTCTATTTTTTTTGGGTATATATGTTATTTTTTTTTTTGTTAACTCATATTAGAGGCATTCGTCCAGAAAACGAAATTCAAAAATGGCGCACACTCGAAAAAACACAAAGCCCAAGAGCAGGTGGAATTCGAGCAGAGTCGCAGATAAGACAAGTTGGGCTCGGAGACGCTTGGCTGACTGACTGATGGAATGACTAACTGTTAGAATGACTGGATGACAGGCCAGGCCAGGCCAGCTCAGGAACCAACTGAATAACCGCGACTGTACTGGCTTTTTCGGCTTCTTTTTCGGCTCTTCAACCTCTTTTTTTTGGCAGTGCTGTGATCCATGACCATGGCGCCATTTTTATGATTTGCCAAAAAAAAAAAAAATAAACACAAACTTTCTTTCCAACAGAAGAGCTGCGTGAAAATCAAACTTGCGATCAAAGTTCGCCTTGAAAGTAATGGCCCTGGGCGGTGGAAAGTTTTTTATTTCATTTGTTATTTTATTTTGTGGCCACAATTAAAGGGTACAAAGTATCAGCTAATTTATTTAGATTAAGCTGCGCTATTTCTAAGACAAGAAAGATTTAAACTTAATAAATAGATACCGAGAATAATATTTGAATTAAATTGAATCAATTACATTTTGAAATAAACAAATAAGGCTGCAATTCTTTTGATAACAATTAAATTAAAGTAAACAGTTGGCTTAAGAATCTAAAACAAACTTTGAAATCAAACAAAGAGTCCAGTGATTTTCATTAAATTTAATTTTAAATTGAGAAATACTTAAGACTTGAGCAGACAATATATATTTTCTTATCCAATTTAAGTGCATATTTTCCTTTTATAACCCAGTGACTTATTACTTATTTTTTATGGTAATTAAGTAAACTAATATTTGTTACATCTGATCGAATAAATAAGCGGATGCCGAGCCACAGGATGTCTTCAATTCGCGCTAAAAGTATCTGGATCTGCGGCGGCGGCAGCTAGCGACTGTATCTGGCGCTCGCTCGCTCTCTCTCTCATATATTGTGTATCTGCTGGATCTGTGTATCTGTGCATCGGCGAGATCATTAGCCTGCGGCAATGCAATGCAATGCAATGCGATGCAATGCAATGCATTTTTAGTGTAAGCAATAAAATTTACTTTTATTAAAGCAAAAACGAACCAAATTCAAAAGAATTTTTCGCGACTTGTTTTGGCGTCTCGCCGACAACACGACAACGCGACAACGACAACGACGACCGCATAAATTTAAAACCACCTACACATAAATTTTTAGCTAGATAGCGCGTACAAATAAAAAATAAACTGCAATATTCATTGCACTATTTGCAGTATTTGCAGTGTGCAACTGTCAACTATTAAATGACATTTAACATGCCCACCATCCGCGGCACAGGGGCAGGGCAGGGACAGGGGGCACGGGCCGGGATCGTTTTTGGTTAGCCGAGGGTGGATAAGACACAGCCTCATCCCCATCCCCATCCCCAGCCCCACTCCCATTCCCATTCTTAAAATATCACTTCAGATTTCAAATCAAGTCATCAGCAGCACCGTGCGCCGCCACAGTGCCTGCCACTTGCCACTTGTCGCGCTTCGGGATTCGCGCCTGAACCGGCGACTGTTTGGATAATTTCAATTATAATTTATATGCGATCATGGCGCTATTTTTAACCAAGTGACATCTCCGGATCTCTGGCAAATTCAAGAGTATGTGCCGGGGAAAGAAGGCGAGAAAAGCCAGGCTTTCCATCTCGGGAAATAAGGTAAACAACAATGCCATCTAAAGAATATAAACAAGAGTTTGACTGTTAATAATTAGGTTAATAATAATATTATTTATTGGTTTTGTACTCTTTGTAGATTCGATTTAAGTTAAGGATTATTCTTAAGAAACATTCATAGGAAAATTAATCCAAAATCCTGTAAAAGAAAGCTGTTACAGAAGACCTACCTCTGATTTCTCATCAGTATCCAATGAAATACCAACGTAAGATTTTAGTTAAATAATTCTGAATCAGTTTTTAACATACATTAACTCTTTATTGTATTTTTAATTATTATTTTGGTGTTATACTACATTTTTCCGTATCTCAAAATTTGTATTTAAAGTCGAAAAAGTGGAAAACACGAGAAATTTGTAAGCCATGTCATCGAGATCAAGGGATGTCTCTGGGTGTTCATTTGGTGTTCTTGCTCCGCTTGTCATTGGAGGCTGATATGATCGATTGGCAGGATTTGGCGGAAACCTTTTGCTCCTTGTTCTCAGCACAGATCTTGGCATACAGTTCCGCCTCCAATTCCAGATATTTCTGCGTTATGGCCTCCGATTTCTCCCGCTCCACCTGCAGCTCCTTCCTTAGCTGCAGGAACCACGTGGCCAGCTTGACGGGATCTTGCTCCAACTTGAGCAGATCCTCAGCCGTTTCAAAGTGGCGGTCATTGGAGTAGGACATCTTCACAAAGGGCATACGACAGACGGTTATCTCGCAGTTGGTTTCCCTGTAAGCCGCCAGATCCTTCAGCTGGCTGGCGCACTCGGACTTTCGCATTTCGCGCTGCTCGAACTCGCTCCGCTTGGGGCCACCGGTGATCGCTGCAATGGCCTCCTCCGCGCTACGCAGCTTCTCCGGCTCCAGCTCCGTCTTCTGGTCCTTGGGCAGGCAGCTGGCCCGGACGGTGGCCGAGACCTTGGCCTCGTCACGGATCTCCTTGGTGTGGTCATCGGGCAGGATCTTGGAGTCCCCACTGCTCTCATTGTCATGGACGGCGGGTGCATCCTTGGAGTCGCCACGACTCTCCTTGGCACGGACGGGGAAGTCCAGACCCAGATGCAGACTGCATCGTCCGAGCACAGCCTGGCGGTTGAGTTGCTGGAGAATGAGGCTTTTGCAGAACGACTTCATGGCTCTTTTATTTACGTCTAGTTGGGGATTTAATAAGTATTAATGTTTCAAATAACACAACGTAACTCACCGAAAAGAAAAACTGTAGAAAACTTTATACTCAAAAATATAAAAACACAGAACAAGTTAAATTTTAAGAACTAAAAACAAGCAAGTCTGAGACGTGTGTTTACTGGACTTAACTAGCCTTCGGGCTGGTCGGAGATGAGACAGTCGCTCGGAAGTTGATTCCAAGGCCTACTTGTGAGATTTTCAAGGCATGCTTCATACGGATTTGCCATATGGATTTTCCGAGCACGCCATATGAGCATTACCACCCCCAAACATCCAAACATCCATCGAGCACATTATTCATTATTTCGAACGACTTCATCAGCCGCGACAGCAGTTCTGCCCTGGAACTATAACACACATTCGATGAAAAATTAGATTTGCGTTTTGCATACAGCCAAGGCCGGGATCCACCCATTCCACCCACCTACCCGGTACAGAAAAAAAATATATAAAAATAATACGGAGAGAACGAACCCAAACCCAAGACCGAACACAGTTAGAAGTCGCAGTCGCAGTCGCATTTTGATTGATTTGAATGTTACGTTGAGTGCGCAGCTCTGCTCCGACTTGGCTATATGTGACTGATGATTGATGGACTTGCCAGTACCCAGTACACCCCCCAGACCACCATATATTCCTATATCCCAAAAAAAGAAAACCAAAAACGAAAAGAACAGAGTCAGAACAGAGAGAGAGGCGAAAAAAAATACGTTTCCGAAGAGAGAGGAAAAAATAAAAGTAATTTCCAGGGTCTGACAGGCGTATGTCAAATTCGACGACATGCGAATTTTAATAAACAACAAATTGGCAACAGAAAAAAAATAATGCAAAAGCAAAAGAAATGCGAGTGAGAAGGCCCCGACAATGCGATATCCGGTAAAAGCACTACAGCTGAGACACTATGAAGATACTACGTCTAGTATGTGGTTACTATGGATATATAGTCACTAAATAGATAGTGCCTAGAAAATTATAATTCCCAGAGAATAATTAAGTTTTATTTGTTAAAAAAAACATTATTGCAAAAAGAAAAACGATTAGAAGTACAAGAAATAGGCGTAGGTAGGCCTCGACAGTAGGATACCCGGTAAAAGTAGTAACTAGGAAGTTCATCAAAGGTAGCTACTGGTTGTAATAGTTTATAACTAAAAATATAGTTCACCTATTATATCTGCACACTATCTAAGCAATATAAATAATAGCATTTCAACTAGTTAGATAAATAAGAATTATCTATTCCACCTTTACAATACGTAGATATATATAATATATGAACTATATTATTAATGGAGAACAGATTGGCAACAGATAGGAATTCCACAATAAAAAACATATGAGTAAAGTAAATATATATATTTATTATAATTTATCTAAAGGTACTTTAACAATAGAATATAATACCCCAGGCTCCGACAATGAAAAGTAAAGTCTACTTGTTCCCTATAGGGTATGCAGATATTGTACAGCTCATTCCATATTAATCTTTATATTTTACGCTACATCTGTAGCATCCATTACCTCTATATATCTGGGCATATATACGTATATCTTTCCCCAACATCGATAAGCTACTCTTCGATCCCCACCTTCCTGCTGTTGCCTTTGCCGCCACGGAAGTTGACATTGGCAGAGAGGAAAAAAATTAAAAGAAAAGCCAGCGAGTGGCGAGAAGAAAGGTCTACACATGGAAATTAAAAAATAAATAAAACGAAATGAAATGGAATGAAATAGAGTGGGGAGAGATAGGAAAGACATTCACCCAGACGCCACACAGACCCGGGAGCCGAGACCCGGGAGCCGAGACCCAGAGACTTGAGACCCAACTGGAGGAGACCCCAACATCCACCTTTTAATTGTGGTAAAAATGGAGTAATGACGGCGTTCGGCTCTCGGCCCTCGGCTTTCGGAAGTTGGCATTTTGACTTAGTATTATGTACTATTATTGTTATTATTTTAGTTACCCGTAGCGGTAGCGGTCTTAGACAAACAGAAAGTCGCCTTGCATGCCGCTGACATTTTCAGTGGCTCTCTGTAATTCTTTTTTCTGTCATTTACCTTGTCTTTCATATATAACATTTCTCTGTGTGTGCTTTTTTTCTGTTTTTTTTTTTTTGGGGAACCCTCAAGAGGCTGCTACTGCCGGTGGGGTCACCTCCGGCTGCTCCAGCTCCAGCTCCAGCTCTCTCTCTACGCAACCACATCCGGCCCTCTGGCCTTTTCTTGGCTGGGGAAGTGAGTCTCGGTTTTTGGGCCTTGACTTTTCGGTTTCGAGTTCTCTCAGCTTGGAGTTTGGCCGTTTGAGTTGCAGTTTTAGTTATTTTTGTTTTTTTTCGAGTCCGCTCCCACACGTGAGCCAGCCCCGGGAAAGTTCACTGGGTCACGGAAGAGGGAAGGGCCTCTGGTTATCACTTAAAGATACAATCCAGAACATTGCATTTTCTACCTGTTTTATATTTTTTTTTGGTCACTCACCTGGCACTTTCGCCAAGGAGTCGTGGGAAGAGTGTGAACTTCGGTGGGAAAAATAAACCAGAAAATAGGGATTCTTGGACACTGATGTAAATATTAATATATATTTGAAATATCTCTGTTAGAACCATCAATAATAACCTTTTAATAAACTTCTAACAACTAAAACTCATATGTAAATAGCCTTAAACAAATATTTAAAAACCTCCTATTATGGCACGCAGCGAAACAATCAATTTTCTGGTTATTTCAAAAATAATAATCATAGCTTTGAGTTCACAGCAAAAAAACGATATCGTGACTAGAATGCTGACAATAACGATGTATTTATTGAATACTAAACTCTGGCAAACAGATTTAGAGCTGTTACCTCAACGAAAATAAATTTAAGTAAACTAATATTAATTGTATAAATACAGAGGAGGAATGGGGGAAATACTCACGCATCGGCTTGCATCTTTCCCCTGGCTGGTTCCCAGAGCAAATTACCGAGCACGATGGGAACCCCGATCCCGATCCGTCCAATCTCAATCCCAATCCCAATCCGAATCTCTCAGCCCCCCAGTGCCGGCTTCTCGTGCGTGTAAAGTTTTGCTTTTGTCGCGGCATTGTGTTTCGAAAGTCGCTTAACTGACAATTTAACCGAAAGATAGATGGAAATAAAAACATAAAACGCGATCCGTCGCACGCAACAGATATGGCGACGAGTGTTGGGGTTTTATTTTCGCCCTCCCAGGTGGGCCGGCCGGGACTTTGTCTATGTCTATAAAAACAATATACATATATATAAAAAAAGGCAACACAAAAAAAGGATTCAATATAGAAATTAATGTTGGACCGCCTTGCAAGGAGTCGCGGATGCCGCTGCCAAATGAATTACGATAAGCAGCAGGCGGCCACCCACCAAAAACAACAGGGATAAACATGGCAAGTCCTGCGGGGCGGCAAAGGATTTCCAACAGCAAAAGGGGCGAAAAATTGCACCAAAATTAATAAGGAGTCGGGCACAACAACAACAACAAAAAATATACAAAAAAATATACAACGAAATAAAAGAAAGGAACAGGAAGAGCTAAAAAATTTCGACTTGGGTAACAAAATCTTTGGCGGAAAATCGAAAAAAGTAGCCGGCCTAGGACACTCGAAGGATGAGCTACAATGGGAAATATGTCCAGAAATCGAAGTGTTTGTCTATATCTAAAATAATCGATATATTATATAAACTATATTTAATAATAATTACGTAATATTA
>JAEIIG010036850.1:0-24279 GCA_018904695.1 Drosophila parvula | reverse complement strand
TAATATTAACAAACAAATAAAGCAATAACATAATAAATAAACATAATGTTCATAAATATATTTTAAAAATTATTTCAAATTTATTTATTTAAATTTATTTATTTTTTTGGTATCCTGCGTTAACTGAATGTCTAAGCTGGCCCGATACTTATCATGCCTTCAAAAATATATGAATTATGAAGGTGTATTTCTTAAACATACATTTTAAAACACAGAAGATGAATAACACAACTTGTAATTTTTTAGTGGAATAAATTGTGCTCCTTTTATATAAGAAACAAATACCTTAGGTTATTAAAAGAGTTCGTTGAACCCTTCCAACCTCTTCTTTAACCGAATCACACAATAAACCTGCCACTAAACATAATTTTTTTCTCCCTGTGCAGACCACAGATACGACATAAAAAATAAAAAACTCACCGAGGTGCAGGAAGAGCCACAGCGGCACCAGGCAAATCGCTTTCAACGCTCTCGGGCAGTCCGTTGTCCACATGGTTTATGCTCTCCGCTCGGACTGCTGCTGTTGCTCCTTCTTCGGTTACTGGATACAGCTACTACTGCTGCTGCTGCTGCTGCTGGTGCTGCTCTGGTGGCACAGACGGAGTCCTCTGCTCCCGGCTCGTGGCTGTGCTTGCTCCGTTTACGGTTTAAGGTTTAATAATAATCTGCAAAGGAGGAAATATTATTACCAGCGCGCTTTTTTATGGGGCCAAAGGCGAAGGACGACGAGCCTGGAAATGAGACAGGGGAATGGGAAAGTAATTTGCCGGGCAAATGATGGAAGCCAGCCCGAACCAGGATATGGGGAGGAGGAGAGGGAGCCATTCCCATTCCCGAGGCCGAGCCAATATGTTTCCTTCTTGCCAGCCGGAAAATTGCCGACCCATCGCAGGCAATTGTTTAATACAGTGCGTTTCATTGCCCTCAGATGGTTAAAAGATTGAATAATAACAATAAACATAAAAGATACATAATGAAACGTAGAATTTGGCATTGAGTCTTCGAATTTCTGTATAACTAAATGAGGCATTTTAATGATATTATGTAAATTAGGTTGAGTTTTAAGGGAATATTAATTCAAAAATGTATGAACTGGGCATTTCTATAATATTACAAGAATTACGTTGAAATTTAAGAGATTACTTAATAAAAAAGGTCTAAGCTAGAATAGAATAATATAGGTCAGGTAACTTTTTCCGAAATATTCAACAAAACAACAATCGGAACTAGATTTTTCCCTCTAAACGTGACATTCCCAATAATTTCATATAATTGTCAACTTAATTGGTAACAAAATTGGCTTGTTTATCGTAAAAATTATAGCATGGTTGGACACTCTAATTTAATTAATATTGTATGCCAATTGTTGGGAAGAAATTAGTTTTATAACTGGGTCAGCAATCGACAAATTTTGTTGTGCCAATTGTGTGCATGTGTGTGTGTGTGCTGGCACCGCCAAGAATAAATTATAGATAAAACGAAACCCAACAGACTATTATTATGCTGTGGAATCTCTTCCAGATCCCAACGATTAAACATTATTTATTGATTCGCGGCGACTTATGCGCGCATATTTATGGAGCTCACTGCACCGCAATTCCAATTAACAGAACGAGAGCCGTTCGGGGAATACGTCTGAATGACGGGCTAATGAGGTTAATGCCGGATGAGGTTGTTGTTGTGCAGCCTCAACTTTCAGCTTCGAGGGAGGAGACAACTCCCCGGGTTGCCAGGCAACAAAGTGAGTTAACTATGCTGTTGTCGTTGCCTTTTGCCAACTTGCCCACTGGATCTGCATTCATGTAAAGGGGTGGGGGAAGGATGCGGGCCACGTTCAAGCATATTCCGTTGCAATGCGGCTAAGGCAATTACGGGGGAGCACAAAGGATAAAGGAACGAGGTGGGAGGATGGGGCAGGTTGAATGGAAAACTGAGCAAAAGTCGAAAAACTTCGTGAAGGATGAAATTAAAAAGTTTCGCAAACTGAGCTCCTGACTAAACGACCTTGTCAACTATATAGTTTTATCTGGATAAACTCAATATTCCCCCTGCCTTTCTTCTTGTGGAAATTTGTCAGTCTGCTGCCATGGTTCCCCTGAGTCTGAGTCGAAAATGGAGATGGAGTCGAGCAAGCAGTCCTCGACGTTGTCCCTCTCATTATTTATGGCTCCAACTCAGTAATCAGTCAGTTGGCGGGAGAAGGGAGACGGGAGATGGGGGACGGCGCCTAGAACGGTCTTTCATAATCCCGGTCATTACTCAAAAATATACATTTGTTGTCAGTCCAATTAGCTGCGTGACTCCAAGGGTCAAAGCCTCGGTCCGGCGGCCGCCATTTGTTTTGGTCACTTTTGGCCTTTCAGCCGTCGCGTCGGCTCCTTGGTTGCCTGCTTTCTTGGTATCCGGGGCTGTTGAGCTACTCCCGGGTCCCTCGGTCGTCCCTCGCTTTCCCCAGTACCCTGGAAAAAGGTTTCGCGGGCTTCATTTTTTCGCAGCTATTACAGCGGAATTATCGCCTGGCCGCCATGTCCGCCGCATTCCCCTTTCCCTCACTCCCCCGCTCTCCATGGAAATTAAACAAAAGTTGTTTTTTTATCCGGCTAGCGAACAACATTATTCTGTTGTTCTTTTTCCTAACTTTTCAGACCTGTCAAACGGAAAAGGAGGACAAAGGACGACCGCACAGTTTGTCCGGGACCGGGACCCTATTTATTGTTTGTTTTTCTCGCTTGCCCTCGGCCCTCGTCCTGGGCGTCCTTGCGGCGCATTAAATTAAATTCCTTCACTTACGGGGTCTCCGCAATGACTTCCAAATGACACCAACGTCATCATCCCCCGAAGTCCGGCTCTTAACTCCTGCTGCGTTTTGTCCTGCGGCTGATGCTTTTACTGTTGGCTTAATCCGGATCTTACCATGGGGTTGGGATTGCGCAACGCGCAATAATTAGGCGGCATGACGGGTCCATTCAACAGTTCTCCACAGTATTCAACAATTCACCAATGCCACAACACACAGTTCACCAATCAATGTCACCAAACAATTCACCAATCAATCCGTTCAACAATGCGGCTAGCGCTAGGTTTATTTTGGTCTGACTCTTTGTGTGCGTGGCTTAATAACGCGGATTTCGAAAATATTTCCGTTCAGGGATCTACGGACACAGGGACACCGACACGGCCACGGATGCGGACGCGGACGCGGACGAGGACGCGGACGCGGAGCCCGGACACCGACACGGACACGGACACGGGCACGCACACGATGACAGGCGATGGCGGTGAGGTAGCGACAAGGACGACGAGGGCTTTGTATTATTATTTCCACCGATGTATGTATGTGGATGTTACCACATTAGGTGCCAGTCAGCCACGACCAGGACCCTATAGGTATGCACACCCGCACCAATACACAACGGAACTCGCACCGACAGCAGCGGGGACACACACAGACACGGCTGCGGAGAGAGGCATTTTTGTGTATCCGTCTCGGAACGTGACCAACGATGGCTCCGTGGGATTTAGTTATTAAACGGCTTTTGGCTTGCGCCTTCACTTCATTCCTTCGTCTGTTTTCATTTTTAAATGTGCCACAATGCGCTGCGATGCTAGCACTTTCTCTTTCTCTTTCTCCTTCTCCACGTTCTCTTGCCCCTTGCCCTTCCCTTCAGTGACTGTGTACTCCGGCGTTAAAGGAGCAGCGTTCACGGGCATCCTTGCGGCAGGATTCGCGTGCTGGAACTGATTCCGTGTCTATCTCGGCAAGCGCACAGGAGTCGGACTCGGACCCGCGACTTGGACTCGTACGAGCGACTCCGAAAACGGCGACTCCGAAGGCGCTCTCTGGCGCAGGCGCAGGCAGGATTCCCGAGAGCCGAGTGTCGGAGGATGAGAGGATTTCCTCGAAAGCCGGAGCATATCAAATATTAATTTGCCATCCATTTGTTGCCTCTTTCTTTGCATGCCTAATGAGCAATTTTATTTTTGAGGCAAGAAGGCAAAGGCAAGTTAAGGGTTTTTTTTCGGAGGCAACTCCCGCTCGACTCGAGTCGCTTATCCCCGCTAACCACAAAAGTCGGATCGCTTCTCTCTCTCTCGCTCTATCTTTCTCTGGCTGCGAACTCTCTTCTACGGCCGCCTCTTTCGGCACTATCTGGGTTATTAGCACAACCTGCCTCAATGCGAGACACACGAGACACGAGACCCTAGGCCGAAACAGAATCCGAGTGCAAATCGTGCCCAGACGAACCTAATATGCTCCATAGTCACGTACAAATGAATATTCGTAGTAGAGACGCCTTCGTTTTGGCATATTAATATAGTCTACATTTCGGGGCAGGCAACGAACACGTCCACGTCCCTCCCGCCCTATCGGGCGGTGCTCGCTCTCTCCGGCTCTTGGGCCTCCGTTCTCGCACATGAATGATTTACGCCGGGCCATGGAAATGTGATTTTTACCGCAATATATAGGTATAGGTATAGGTAATGGTACAGGGCATAGGAATCGCAATCGGAATCCCTTTTTGCCAAATTCCTCCCCCTAGACCCCCGGCGGCAGAAACAATTGAACAGACAGTTATAGGCCAATTTCAGTTTATGTACATGCGTCGCACTCGAGAGAAATGTGTGTGTATGAGGGGTGTGGGGGCACCGTTACTGGTGGCAAGAGGGGGGCGCAACCGAAAAGGGAGGTTGAGTGCAGCCAACACCTGTGCCTCGCCGCTTTTTGTTGGTGCCTGCTCCGACCATGTCAAATGTTGCGTGTTATGGCCCGCAAATGTGGCTGGCGAAAGCGTGTCCTCCCCCCCTGAAGCCAACCTTTAGCCACCCTTTGGTACGCCCCCTGCCCCCCTCCAGTTAAACTCCACCGTCCAGTTTTATTCTCTCCAGTGGCCAGCCCCCTTCCGAAAACCAGAGGCGGGCATTTCAACGCATGCCTTACGAGCTCATAAATAACGAGAAATGAAGTAGGCTTTCTAAAAGCCGACGCTTAAATACCCTGCACTTTTTTAGTGCTAATTTGAACCGATCTTATGTATGTTAATATAGTATATAAGATACGAATTATACTTATAATACATTGAAATGATACTATCAGCATCAGTATTAAGACCTTACTCAGCGTTACAAGAGCATTAAGACCTCAGTTTGCTTAAAACCCTGGCTAGATCGATTCGTCTATGTCTTTGTTGCATTATCTTTAAGATATAGTGATTCGTTTGGGGCTGGTACTATCAGCGTTAGTTATAAAGCCTTTCTGATAGTTTCAAGAGCAAGAAGAGATCGAATTCCATAAAAATGGTCTGACACACATGTCTAGATCGATTCGCCTGATGACTAGAATATACTTTAACACCTTATAGGCTTAAAAATGACTCTTTTAGTGCCTCACAAACCTCTGTTCACAATGAGAATAACCCACAAAGGTATCGAAAGTCCGCCTGTTCGGTCCGAGGACGATAAAGTCGAGTGTGCTTGACTGGAGAATGCCCTGTAGGCCTCGGCCTCGGTCAACAAAGCAGCAGTGGCTGCAGCAGCAACAACGACAACGCAATGCAAATGAGCAGGGCACTGAGAAAGAGACCGAATGAGGTACTTGAAGTCATGGGAGAGACGCGAACGGTGATAGCCAGCCATTGCAGCAGAGAATTGACAGACAATGGCCCTGTAATTGACACGCCACCTAGCGGCCATTACGAATGATTAAAGTTGTTATGGCCCCCTGTCTGTGTTGGTGTGTTTGTATTGGTGTTAGTGCGCGTGTGTGTTTGGGTTGACATTTGATTATAGAATTCCATTACCAAACAATTGAAATGGGAATACAGCGAACGTCCGAATAGCGTGGGCGGCATCCCGCTAAGCAGTTTACAAATTCTATAATTAAGTCAGCACGCAATCGGGTCAAACAGGGAACAGAGCAAGAAATAAATGGATTTACGCACGATAAAATCTGCATTTTATAATTTTAAATTTGAATATGCAACAGTTTCTCTACTAATATTAATAGTGTTATTCAAATTGAAATGTTGTTATTCTTATGCTATAAATAGTTTGACTACAAAGAGTCTGGTATACCAATAAACCAGTATGCCAGGAACTAAATTTTAACCATTTTTTACTATAATAAAATAAACTAATAATAGTCTAATACTTTTCCGATTAAAATTATATTTAAAAGTTGAATAGTGTATGCCAACATACCAGTAAATTTTGGCAAATTAATCAACAAAACTCTTAAAGCGTTATCAGATTGATTTTAAAAACACAAGTGTTATCGTGGTGTATTTTTAGAAAAAGTCTTTATCAAATGGTTTATGCAGCCATCTCTTTCTGCGCTCCAAAACAAACTTAAGCCTTTGCTTTTTGATAAAAATAAAATCCTAGCACAGTTATAAAAATAAACAATACTTAATATGGTATCATAAAATAATAATAATATAATATCATAATACCATATTAAGTATTGTTTATTTTTATAAAGGAAATACATATAAGAGGCTATTGACTATTTACAAATCAAAGTTGTGTAATATTTACAAAATGATTAATTATTGATATCATTACTTTATTTATTTTACGTTATATATTATTTATTTTAATTCATAAAAAACACTTATTAATCTGGAATACGATTTATTCTTTATTTTTTAAGTATCAGAACAAAACTAGAACGTCTCCGTTGCCTTTCCTGTACCTCTAATAGGTTACACCCGCTATCTAATGGGTGTTGGGAATATATCGACTACGTGGCAATACTTAACGCTCGCTGGCCCATTCAAGAAATCAAATTAGTGGAGCAATCTATCCACCCCCTTGTGCCCACACCCACACCCACACCCACACCCTGTTGCGATGTTATCTGCTCACCTTTTCGCCAGCGAATTTATTGTTGCCAATTAATTTGTTAAAATTAGTGGAGCAGGCCTTGTCGTTGCCTCTGCATTGTGGTAGTTTCAATTGCCAGCGACTACTCTTGGAGTTGGGGGTTGGGTTCCGAGTACAAGGCACAAGGCTGTGGATGTGGATGTGGACGTTGGGTAAGAGGCGGAGGCGGAGGCGGAGGCTCTGTCTTCAACTGCTTATCGATAAGCGAAAGTGGGCATGGACCCGAGACGTCGTCGCCTGCGAAATGTATGCCACGTACACGTATTTATCCATTGCTTAGCTCGCCGACGCCATTTATTGCTCACTGCGAATGGGGACGTCACGGGCGGGGCGGAGCTAATGGAGGCCTCTGATGGGGTGCCGGCGGTGCTGGGGGTATTTGGAGGTGCGGACCGAGCCCGCTTCCGTTGCCTTGAATGAATGCTAAATTAATTTCAAATGAATACAAATGGCTTTTCGCTTTTAAGACCAGACCAAGGCGGCGGCAGCAGAGCTGAGAAGCGGCGAGCGCAGCAATAAACTCCAACCAACACACACACACAGCCAAAAAAAAAAGGAAATCAAGTCGAGAATTTTAAAGTTTATTTCTTTTACGCTTCAAAGCCCAAACTGAGGCACTTTCATATAAAGAGATTTGGCATATAAATAAAATCCTGATTTTCAATTAGTCCTTAAATTTCCAAGCTCAACAGTGAGCAGGATTAAAGAAACTAAAGGCAAATATTTACTTGTCTTTAAAATACATGGATTTAAAGAGTCAACTATGGGAAGGGAAAGTTTGTGCTTCGATTTATGATGATTATTTTTATTGATATTGCATTTAATTCTTTGAAATAATGGAAAGGTTAAGGTATTATGCATAAGCTGGAAATAAGTTTTAACTAAGAAATTTTGAAGATAAGCGGTACTTATAATATTTTTTAGAATATTATAATAATTAATAAAGAAACATCTATAAACCTGTTTCTGATTTAAAACAATTTTTCTTCCTATTAAAAAATATGGAATATATATTCGGATCTGTATTTATTTGTATTTATTTTGTACACCTTTAGAGGTATTTCTCATGCTCTTAAAGTTAATTTATGTACATTTTGATTAACTTAAGGGCAGCGTCGTAAAATTTAATATTTAGGTGAGCCTACAGAGACTTTAACACGCTTTTTAGCACTCTATTTTCCCCCAGTGCACCTCTGAGTCGTGTCTGTCTCTGTCTGCTTTACATTTCTTGTTTCGTTGAAATAACTCTACGTCTGGGCCGACTCCTCCTGGGAGTATGTATGTGTGTGTATGTGTGGGGCCTCCTGGCTACCTCAGACCCGCACCCCTTTCCGCCATCAGATCCTTCTGCCAGTTCCGGAGAGAGCGAGCGTTTCGGGGCCTCGATGTCGAGTTTATCAGATGCACTGCTGGGAAATTTACAGCGCCACAGTCCGGCCCAGACAACGTGGCCGTTAATTCAATTCAGCGTAAGCCTCTCCGGCGCCCATATCCCCCCACCCCCTCCCCCCACTTACTCCTAACGAAACCTGAGCCCATACCCCTGACTGGGGCTATTATCCAATAACTAGAGAACGCGGCTAATCGCGTGAATAGTTTGGGCGGCGTAATTGATGTTTACAGCAAAACACTCCTCACACTCCCGCCTGCAATGGAAAATTTCCATTTCGTTGACTACTTTTGGGGGCCAGGCGGCAGTCCAGTTCACCTGCTGGGCGGCCCTTTCAACGATGCCTTGATTTAATGCATTTCATTGAGCAGCAATGGTTACGCCCACCTAACAAGTGCCTCATCCCTGGGCCATTCATTTAACCCCCCGGGCGGGCTAACTGGCATTTGGAAGCCCTTCGGGCCCGGCCACTTTGCATTCATTATTCAATTTGAGCCGCATTTAGATGCCAGCCTGATTAAGATCCCCATTGTGCTGGGGCATGAGAATGGATTCCCCGGCTAGGTGTCTGTCCGAAGTCGGTATAGCTGTAGCTGCCGATCGCTCGGATACCCGAGATACTCCACAGAGAATAGGTCAGAGTGATGCCTTGGTCGCATAAATAAACGATGCGATTCCCTTTGCGACCAAAGCCGTCGTCGTCGCCACCACAGCCCAACTGTCAGCGCAACTGGCAGCTGATGGAAATCGGAGAATGGAGACGGATTCTGGCGGGGAATCCGTATTGATTGACCCGCCTCGCTCTGGTTCAGCTTCAGCGTCAGCTACAGCTACAAGCAGCGCTTAGACCAACGATTTTGGTTACGTTTCCGATGCACGACGACAGCCGCGCTGAATGGTATTGATTAATGCAATTAATGGCAAATCAAATGCAGTTGAGCGTCTCTTAAGCAATTCCCCCGTCACCACCACTTGCCTTGCCATGCCATGCCATGTGCCCTGCCCTGCCATGTTTAAAAGGACTTGACAAAAAACGCTTAGAGCTTCGATTTTTCAGTTGATTTAGTCCTTCAAACCCAGCTCTTTCGTTTGCCGGAGACTTTCCTTATTATTTATTTTCAGCAGAAAAGATTCAATGAATTTCCATTCGCACTTGAAGCCAAAGCTCGTTTCGAGTATTTAAGTCGGTGCAGCACTTCTTGAAGAGAGACCAAAGTTGAGTTGAGAGTGCACAATAATAAACTTAATTTAAATACTTTCAAACAAACACGATGGCCGAGGTGTCGGATGAAAAATAACTTGTCTAGAAAGTTTAACCAGTAAATAATATAGCTAAAAGTTTGATTTTATATAAAGGAATTAAAGAAATATGCACAACAATAATAACTCAATCTCTTTATTTAGGAAAACGAAAGATAGAAAAATCACGTATACGTCTAGTTAAAGCAAACGCTTTAAATTTGTATTTTGCGAGATGGAATAAGACAGATAAATAGAAAATAAATAAATATAAAGTTGATAAATATAAAATCATAGTTATCTTTCAATTGCTGAAGGAATTTTCATAAATTTCGAAGATTTAAACAACAAATTGAGTAATTTATGAAGGAAATTAATATTGTAGTGGCCAATAAAAAGGCCATTTACAAGTATTTTAATAAATTTTATCCTATATTAAAATCACATCACAATTTAAGAACAACAATAACACAGTTTCTTTATTTAGCAAATATAAAGGCAAAAAATCACGTATACGACTTGTTGACCACCTACAGTTTTTAAAGCAACAACTTTAAAGTAGAATTTCGTTAAACGGAAATAAAGACAAATAAATATGAAATTAAATTAAAGGAATTTGGTACATTTAAGCCCAGAATAGCGAAATATTTTGAAGGGAATTTCATTGATAGGCCACAAATCAGAAGTATTTTATTTTCTTTTATTTATATTTTATTCGATATATTAATAACAATATCAATTGTGGCCTATTTTAATGAAATTCGAGGAACTACAAATTGCGGATAGCAAAATATTTTCAAGGAAAAATGCTCAAAGGAATTTCTTTTATGGCAATTTAATATTCGCGGAAAAAAATATTGACAAATCCTCCCCGCATTTTCGTGGCGATTTCCACACGATCTGAGAGCGTTAAAGGGCCTCCCCGAAGTGCTTTCTCTCTCTCTCTCTCTCCCTCTTACTCTGTCTCTCCCCGCCCGGCGATAACATTTCATCTGCCCCCGGAGGACACACTGCTCCTCTCGGTCCCGGCGCCCCGATCCCCTTGCTGTTACATATTTATGTGTCACATGGTCAGTTAAACTTGTGCATTGCCTCTTCCGTTCGGGTGTGTGTGTGTGTGGTGTGTGTGTGTGTGTGTGTGTGTATGTATCTATTGATTTATGGCCGGCACACACTCGCCCACAGCCAACAGCCATGGATAGATGAAGGAGCGAGATAGACTGAGAGGAAAAACAAAGAAAACTGCATGCGATAGACTACAACAATATTTATTTATACTCGACACAATAATTAATTACTTTTCTTCATCCGTTTGTGCAAATAGCCAAACTAACTAGGCGAACAGTACGTTTCGGGGATGCAAGGCAAGCATAATTCCACTCTCTCTGTCTCGCTCTCTTTATTTCTTTCTCTCTCTGTGGGTGTTAATTGGCTGTAATATATATTATGTATATAGGGCTTAATATCATATTCAATAAGATAAGGAAGAAGCAGGCTTGGGCATATATAGCTGCTCAGTGGAGAGCACCCTATACCTCATCAGTACTTTATCGAATTCATCGAAATACGGTTAGACCACGTTGGAAATTCTACTGAAACACTTAGATTCTAAGATATAGTTTAAATAAAATTAAAATTAAAGTATTTCTTGATAAATCAGGAACAATTTCTATTACATTATCTAAAAATAATATAGTTTTAAGATAAGTATCGCCATACTGTTCACACGTTTTGTTAAACATTATCTAGATCAGTACGTACAAGTACGCACTTGCTTAAGCTGTGTGTTACTCACACATGCTTTTTAAACACAGATTATTTTTATTACGTTCTCAAACTTGACACTCGAAAAATTTTTCCTTCTAAGGTAATTCAAATGTTTGGGCGTTACATATCTTAAGCCTTATATTATCGATAAGTTATTATATACATTGATTGGATAGTTAAAAATTATCTTTCTTTTAAGCTTTCAAATAGTTACTGATCGAGAGCTAAAAATTCTTAGAGATTGGTTTCTTTCTCCAAAGAAAACTAGTTTTAAAAAAATTCGATTGTTTTCCCTCTTTTGAAGACATTTATTCGACTTCCCAGAATGATGGCCTTTTATGACAATAGAATGCTTAACGTACGGCTTTAAATTCCAGACGTCGACAGCACATTGATCGTTGTGCGCCTCTGTGATTTATAGTTTCGACACGCACTGTATATGCAAATATAGTGGCCACTGCGGGTGCACTCGATAATCCCCTGCTTAGCCCCGCTTCCGCTGTGCTCCTCCATCGCCACCACTCGAACTCAACACCCCGGAGGGCATTTACATAGATGGTTGAGCTGGGAGTTTTTGATGGTGGTGCTGGACATGGTTACCGAGGGAACGGGGACAGGGAACTGGAACTGGACAACATACAGCATTCAGCAGAGCATAAGCATCTGATATGCATCAAATCTAACTCGATTGCTTGGCCAAAGAATAACCAGGAAATTCTTGCGACTGGAGCTCAGGGAAAACTTTGGTTTCTTTGTATGAGGAATCCTTCCGCCCGAAACCCTGTACCCTTCTCCCCCTCCCCCTTGCACTGTCCGTTGTCCTGGCTGTCCGCATGTCCGCTGGCTGATGTCCATCTCTCCATCTCCAGTCGACATTTTCCTTTCATTTTCGCAAGTGGCTCAGCTTGGCTTTTTATATTGGCATCCTGATTCAGCTGTTGGGGGTTAGAACCTCACTCTGGAAAACCGAGGATGAGGCGGCCCGAACTCCGCTTTGGCTTTCTATACAAACAAAAACTCGTCGTTTTTGTATTTACATAAGCCTAGACACACGTATATACATATATATAAATACATATATATATATATATTTAGTACGACGCAAGCACACATTCATGAGTTGGCTGTACATATATGTATATGTATATATATAAAAAAAAATATGCACATGGCTGGCTGTCTCTGCTCAGTCAGTTGTTTTCATGCCCTTGCCGAGTGTATTTAAATTTTGTTTAGACGTTTGCCCCAACCGAAACCCTCCTGAACAAGAATGGATAAAGGAAAAGTTTCCCAAAAAGTTACACCAATTTTCACTTGGCAAAAGGTGTGAGGGAATGCTTAATAAAATTCAATTTACACTCTATTTTAATTGTTAGAAATGAGGGGAGATATTGTAATGAAAAGAAACCAAGGCCTTAAACCTAATTATTTTAATTTTAGATTGCTTGGATCTACCCAATGTACATGGTTTTTGTTTGTGTATTTATATCTTTAAGAAACAAATAATATTACAAATTTAAGAGTGATTTAAATGTTACAAAAATCCCAAAAGGTTACCTCTAGTGATAAGTTTTGTTATCGAAACTATTTCCTTTAAAACTCAATCAGAAAGCATATTGTAGTATTATTTAATATTATTTAATTTAAGATATTTAAGAAATAATGATACAACCTCTGCTTTTTGTCTTTCATTAAAATAATCCAATGAAATATGAGCAATATTTAAATATAAGTAGGGACCAACTAATAAGTACTTTTTATTATGAAAATATGATTAAAATGGTTCTGAAAAACTCTTAACATTGTGTTCTAATTATATTATAATAAGCTTCATACGAAAGGGTATCCAAGTCCTCGATTTCGACATCATTTTCCCCTGTTAACTGCTGTTGTTGTGGCTGTCGCTCCTGCGGCTGCTGCTTGTGTCTCTTGAAGATATTTGGCTAAAGGCTTTTAGGACAGCTCAGGACTCTCGTTCGGCTGTTAGTTGCCGCTTCCAGCGAACATAAAAATGCCCTTAAAAGCAACAGAGAGACAAACGAAACCAAACGAAACGAAAGGCTGGCTGTAGGAGGACTCCGGGCTCCGAATCTAAGGGAATAAAAAGAAAACAGGCAAATATAAAACTTATACCGAAAAGGGATTGACGGATATAAATGGTGATATGACCTAAGGTCATTTGTATAAAATTAAGTTGAACATCATAAAAAAAAAAACAACAACGCCGACAAATGACAAAACTTGGCCCGGCAAAAGGAGGCGTGGCGGCCGGGAGGGGCCAACACGCCCTCCGGTTATTTCGGGGCTTAATCAAAAACTTCAATTCGATTTACAATAAGCCGACCAGGCCAGGCCAAGCTAACCGAGGCCGGGAACAGGTCAGGAAGAGGAAAACTAAAATTGCGATACTTACACAACTGGCGGGGCAAGTTCTCCATTTTTTGCGCCTTTCCTGCTTCCGCTTCGGCCTCACCATTTCCATCTTTAATAAACATTTTTATGCCGTATGCTAATAAAGATTCAGCCCCTCAACGCAGCACTGTCTCTCGCCGGTTTTCGGTGCCCCGAGCTATTTGCTCATTCCCGAGCTCTCCCTTTCGGGCTGTACCCACTCCATGGCCAAGCCATCATTCCATTCGAGCCCACTTTTAATATCCAGCCACGTATGTCATGGCAAGGAGCCATTAAACACAAAACACAACGGAAAAAGTTAAGACTCGGGGAGAACCCGGAGAGATCCCGGGGAAAAGGGCGAAGGCAAAGCAAAGCAGCGAAAAAAAATTATGCCCCAGACGCCGCTGAATTTTAAATGAGCCTTTATGGGCTTCATTTCAGCGTGTAAATTATCTCATTTGTCAGCAATTGCGCTGTGTGCGTGTGCTCCTCTCTGTGTGTGTTTCTGTGTAGTCCTAGGCCCTGCTATATAGTTCCGCCCCCCTGTCCATATGCGACATGTACTCAGCCATTTGTAAAATGATTCAATGACGTCTCCTGGCATTTAATGAGATAAAGCGCTCGCTTTCCCCCGATAAGATTGCTCGGCATACCAAGGGCTCAAGACTACGCACGGCATGGTCCCATATCGTATTTAAATATAGATGTCGTTCATCATCCGAGTGGGTTGTTTCATTAATTCGGAGTGAAAGAGCCTATGGCAGAGCTTAAATTAATGCCGCAGCTCCTTTCCGGTATTACAACAGCAACAGTACAGTTGTTTATGCCAAAAACTTTGTTAGTCTAAGCTAATTTAAAAGGTGTGAAAAATTTAAAATAAACACAATTTTCACTCTCACCTAAGCTTATTAAGTGGCTTGTAAACTGGGGTGTAGTGGTCTGTTTTTAAGAGCTTACAAGGTACTTTAGGACTTAAATCGCTCAATTTTCTCATTGGCTTTTTGTGTTTTTTTTTTCTCTCTTAAAACTTCTTTAAATATGTATTTTTGATGTTCTTTATACTCGAATTTTAGGGAATGAAACATCAAGGTCTTAGCTATGAAGGACATCTCTCTGCTTTATTTCATTTTAATCTTTGAGTGCAGAGATTCCATCATTTATGTATGAAAATATGATTATATGGAATACCATAGGAAAGACAGATGTACCACGAGTAAGAAACGAAGAATATCTCTTATATATATAAGAAACAAATATAGAAATTGACGGACACACTTTTTTCAAAGAAAAGACCTTCACATGCTGCTTTTCCAAAGGTCAAAACATCCTTTTAAAATTGATTTAAGCGGGGAAATCGAAGACCTGACATATCTTAAAAAAAAAGAGGTTTAAAATGTTTTAAAAACAGAGAATATCTTTTAGAAAAGGGTCTTAATTTGCCACCACTTAAGCTACTAATATATTTTATATCAAGATGTCAGAGTTCAATATGTTGACAGCCCCACACTTACTATTATCAAAACAAAAACAGTTTGGATGCGCATTCGAAAAAGTCAAAACATCCTGTTTCGTTGGGAAACTGATTCAACAAGAAAAATCGTATCTTGGTTATGATAATTTCTATTCCCGCTACAGAGTTGGAACAATAAAATTCAAATTAATTCATTTATGGCATTTGACCGAAAGTAGAGTTCAGAATGGGCGGATCTGATTACCGGCTATCTAAAAGTCAAAACTTTGGCCCGCCCGCTTGTTGCAAGTGCACGGGGACTGCGGCGACGACGACCGCTGATTGCATGTCCCCTTGGGGAAAACTGAAAAGCGTGTTTCCGCTTTTCTCCTCGCCAAAAGCGAATTTAATGGCAGCTCAAGTGGCGAGCGAAGCGAACTTTTTTTGTTAGTTTTTGTGGAAAATATGAAAAGCTCCGTTCAGCTAAAGAAAAACAGTTTGCGGCAAAAGGGATGCGAGTGCTGTTGAGGACCAGCACAGCCCTTGTGCATTTGATGATGCTGCAGGTTTTCCACGTATTTGCAATCGATGATGTGTATATTCCCGAATTTTATGGGACAACCTTCGCACACTGGCCCGCCATAGTACAGTCGGTATATATATAGTAAATTTGTATCCGGCGGAACACAAAGGCAAGGAAAGGGCCACGGCCGGGCTCCGGAGCCATGGCCCAGCCAGCAGAGAGACCCAAACCCACCTTTTGACAAGGGCATAATTAAAGCATAACAGCAGCAAAAACAACTGGGAAAGGGAAAGGGGACAGGGACCAGGACGGAGACGGACACGGAGAAGGAGACGCGGGGCATAGAGCCTTCCTTCTCGCCGCCTCGCCGCTCACATAAAACCCACCGTGAAACCCACGACGTACGGGGTGAAAACAGGTTGTTACTTCCTTGCAAACAAGGTTCCGTTACCGTTATGTATACGGCCACATCTACATCTGCATATATATGTATGCACGTCGGTGTGTGTGTGTATTCTTGCTGGTGTGTGTGAACAGTTTCGGAAAAAATAATAGCACTGCAAATGAACATTTTATTATCTCACCATCGGTCGGTCCTCCTCCACTCATACCTAAATGGTTTTAGGGGCTGGCTAACATAAATAATTAAAAATGCTGGCTTAGGCACAACAGTTCGTAGAAACTTGGTAATTACCATTTATAGCTGAATATTAGATTTGGGAATTTATATGCTAAAGGAAATAATATTTATTACGATGCCTTATATGGGGGTTTTTTAGGGTTTTAAGCTGTTGTGTACACAACAGGAGTATTTTCTATGTATATTATAGATTTTCCTTACTAACAGTAGGATTAAAATGAAATTTTCGGTTTAAATATGTATAAGTTATATATAAATTAATAATATTTTATGTTTGTAATAAAAAATAGGGAGTCTATAGTATTATTCAGCTGATTAGAATAGGGGATGTCAAAAAATATCGGTATAGCCATAATATTTCGATATTTAATGCTTAAGTCGATATTATCACGTTCCGATTAACCAATATTTCTCGATTTATCGGATGCATTTAATTGGACTTAGATACACATTGATAAAATCGATACTTGAGCGCTAAGTGCGATAATTTTCGATTTAAAAATTCGATATATCAAAGCTTGCAATATTAAGCACTTTTGTTGTTGTTTGTAAAAGACTTTTGATCCCGATATATGTGCATTTCTTATTTAGATTAACAATATATGTATATTCAAATGGAAAGCTTTGTAACATTTATAAACGTATAGTTTTATATTATTTTAATAAATTATTTATGTTAATATCTAATTGAAAAATGTAGCCGATTTCTTTTCTAAAACATTTCCCAGATAGTTCAACTTCTATTCAACTGACCTCACCTGTCCTGTACGGATGTCTGTGCCTGCTGTGAGCTTGGCGTATAAAAGAAAGCACGTTATTGCCAATTTAACTTACATTGTGCATGTGTCTTTAAACAAAGATTTATGTACCCACTTGCATGCTACCCAGAACCGAGAAATGGAGAAACGGAGAAGCCAGAACCACGAAAAATCCTGAGACCCGGACCCTGCCAAGCCCCGCGATTCCTGTGTAACAAACAGTTGTGGGCGAGTTTTCGAGTCCGGGTCCGGGTCCGGGTCGTAGGGAGTTTGAGGTCAGGTGTGCGGGCAATAACTCGCTATAGATGGGTACGTGTGGGGCGCCCACTTAAATCAGCATAATGATATGCACTTATTGTTGTGGCAAATTTGTTGCGGAAGTGCTGTGCGAAAACCGCACAGGATGGGGCCGAGCAGAACCGGCCAAGATCCTCGATGGGGGTTGTGAGCTCACCTCAGAACCATCCCTACATCAGCCTCACCTCATCCTGGCGGCCGCATGTCGATGTCGATTTCTTCATTTGCCTAATACGAGTCGACGCCATCATTAATCTAAAATATGGCACACACACACGCAGCCACACGCAAGGCAGGGGCAAGGCAAGGCAAGGCGTGCATGTAATTATGTTGGAGGCACTGGCTGTGGCAGTCAAGGGTGGGGACGAGAAAAGGAGGGGGGGCACGGCCGTTTCCCACCACAGAGACACACATTTGCGTAAGCCTTGTTAATCGTGACAAAAGCTTATTGCGGGTTATTTGGACTACTTGTTTCGCATCCGGCGTTGGCAGAACGAAAATCAACATTGCCACATACCAGTATATATGTACGTATACGCCATACAGGACATATGTCTGTGGCTGTGCCTGCGCCTGTGCCTGTGCCTGTGCCTGTGTCTGTGCGCACAGAGAAACAAAAACAAAGTATTTCGTACGCAAAGCGGTTACACGCAGTCAGGATTTGATTTCATGTCCGTATGATTAAGGATTTTATGTCGGCCCAGCATTTTGCTCCAAATAAAAGGCTTACGCATTTTGTAAAGTGGTTTGTAGCATTATGCTCATTATGCCAAATACGGCTTTGTGTCATTGCCCATGACACCACCAACAAAATAAAGAATAATAAGGCTTTAAAAAAATGTCCAATGAATTCGCTGAATTTTTAAAGCAATACAAAATTAAAGTATTTAAAATTTTTCTATTGAAAACTCGATTTTAAATCGATTAACGTCGATGTGTCTCAGCTTAAGGCTCAATACATCGAAGGGAAAAGCCTACCTCGATAATATCGAAAAGTTTATATAACATTTTATTTAGTTTATTTACCTATTTTGCAGAACATATGGCTCCGATATATAAAACAGAATATCTAGTGCGATAAGTACTTATATGACAGCGCTAAAATATCGTTTTATATATCGTCTTTCACGTCAAATATACAGTATCGATATGTCAATATTTTCTGACCGCAGACTAAAATCACATTTTATACTATGAGATATACACCATCATGTTCATACTCGTATGTCTCTTAATGTAACTCCCAATGCTTCGGGTGCCGGGTATTTCAAAACTTGTTTATGGTTATTTTGTTTTATGATTATAATTGATTGTAGACCTTATGAAATAAGCATATGTTAAATAATATATTTACTTTTTTTAATCTGTTTTAAAATGTAATAAATTTATATAAATTATGGAGCTTTATAAAAATATATCAATGATATATTTATCATAACCGAAACTCTGCTTAAATGTTGTTTTTTTTTTAAACATAATATTGTAAAGACGTATTTATAAGGAGATAACTACTTATATTTTTTCGTCTTATATCCATAATTTCCGAAGTTGCTGATTTTTCTCCCAGTGCCGAGTTATGTGTGCGTATTGGCCTGTCGCTTGGGCCTGTCATCTAAGTGGGAGGGGTAAGCCGGGGGAACCCAAGCTCGCGTCACTTGCACACATAATAAACATTTTAAACATTATTCTCGTGTTAAGCAGCTTCTTGGATTGTTGCTGTTGTTGCCTTTGGTGCTGCTGCTGCTGCTGCTGCTTGTGTTTCTGCCGCTGCTGCTGCTACTGCTGCTGTTCGTTTTTGGTAAAATTTACGGGTTTCAACGAATAATGGTGCATGTGGGAAATGAACGTTTTGTGTTCGCTTTTGCCTGTCATCGCAGCCACGCAGCAGAATCCACGCGCCCGCAAACACTCGCACATTCCAAAACATTCGCCACTTTATCAGCATTTTACTTTAGCCGTTATTACCAGAGATCCACTCACAGTACATTAGCACACACCCACACATAAGCAGCACACCCACACCTACGTACACTCACACTTCCGTCTTCGGGCACGCACACTACTGCAGATGTGCTCTCACGCATGTGCGCCTCTACGAGGTTGCGACTCTCCAAGGAAATTAAAAAACAACTAAAACAAATTAACAATATAATGACAAAAGTCTTATGTGAAATGTGGTTGAGGAGCAGTGCGGCTGTGCTGAGGTGAAGAGAGCGAGAGGGGAGGGGAGGGAGAAAAAACAAGCCTAAAAAGGAAGTGAATAAAGAAACAGGAAGAAACACACACAGGAAAAAACTTATTAATTGTAACTTCCTTTTCATATTTCTTGATTAATTAATTTTATTATAATGTTGTAGGCATTTTCTCTTTAGTTGAATCTCTATTTATAGCTCCCATATATCAAATAAATATGATAAATATGTAATTATACTAAATATACTTTTTCTATCAATATAGATTACACATCTCAATTGCACTACAACTTATAAACACTTATATTAGGCATCAAAACTATGTATGTTTTCCTATAACTAATTTGGTGATTAATTCTGTACATCTTGCTATATAATTACTTCTATAATTTTGAGCTTTTATTTACTTACTTATTTATTTAATGCAATGTTTAAAGATCCTAAGGAATATCAAAAAAACGGCTAGTTATGATGTTATGGCACTGTATTGAAATAAAAGTATCAGAAATATATAAAAAGTTAGTTCCTTTATTCATTGCTGTCAAGTCTTGAACATTTCCTTATTAAAATTGTAAGAAAATACATAAACTAATTATATTTTAAATAAAGTTCATTGCTTGACTTTATCTTGAAAGTTCTAAGATAATTCTCAAATGGTACTCCCTAAAATTACCAAATATCACTGGCAACTTTCGTACTGTGTAGACGCGACCCATGAAGGACCTGGATTAGGTCTCGCTGCTAAATGGCAAATCAAGCATTTGCACAAAATTGAATTACCTACCCGGGCATCTGAGTTTGCAGGCCCATTACCAGTAACCCAAAGCCACCACCATAGCCGCCGCACCACAAACACATCCCTCTCTCCGGGATAGCTGCTCCGCCCCATGTTAAGTATACGCCATGGATTCGGGGCAATTGGCACTTTTGCAATGGCAACGGGAGAATGGTAAGCAAGAGCAATGCTTTTAATGATGATCGATTTGGGTAAACAATGAAATTTCCGCATTCAAATTTTATTGCCGGCAATCAGAGAGGCTTCCTGCACACAGACACACACACACACACACACCAAGCCAGAAACAGTGATAAACGCATATGCTAAATGGGATATTGCGCTTTAATATTAATCTATAGCGCAACGCCTGTTTGCTGTTTGTCAGCTAAATTCGCTTGGAATGATGCGTGTTGTCGATGAAATTAACATATAACATGTACATTATCGCGCTGGGGAAATGACAGCAGGCTGGGCAAACACGACAGCAATCAGTTTGCAGTAATGAAATGTTTGTAACGAACATTTTCGTATGAAATTTGAATTTTCAAGGTGTGACCATGTATTGTACTCTGCTAGCTAGATGGGCAGCACTGTTCTTTTATTTTTAGTTCAAGGAATAGCCAAATATATAAATATTAAATAAGTTTTTGAAACCAGCGGCATCATAATTATATTTTTCGAGTTTTAGTATTTTTTTTTGTCTGGCCGGGTAGTATTTTTAATGGTTTTCGTTGCGGTCACACTGTCCAACCGTATTTACTAACAAATTACTTGTTGTTTTTTGTTTGCCGTTCTTGCCGATCGATTAGACCATATATAGCCGCGTGTGTGCGTTGATTAAGTGTGCAATTACTAATTGCCGACCGCTAAACGGAGGTGCTTAGCAAACAACAACAGAAACAGGAACGGAGAACAGCTGGCGCGCGCACACGGAGACACATTCCAATGCACTTTCTCCGCGACGAAGAAAACCCGTCGAGCGGCTTATTTGACATCCATTTCGATATCAATACGGCGGCAATAGAGAGGAAATAGCGAGAAATACAGAGAAATAGAGGCCACCGCTCGCTCGCTGGGGCACCTGTAGAGCGACAACAACAAAAAGTGGATTGCCATCATCATCATCATCATCGTCTTGGCCGTTTTTATTGGGCATTATAGCCAGCACAGAACAGCCCAACAGTCACATTCTGCCCGCTCTTGTGTTCGTTCGTGGCCTGAACAGCTCTTAGAACGCTTAGGAATTCGCTATTTGCATATTTTCGCAAGATATATGCAGTGTTCGGAGCTGGGTGGAGCATGTTTATCGCCCTGAGTCACTCCATTAGCTAAAAAGTGAGTAGAAATCGAGAATTTGACTGCTGAAATTTCACTGATTTCGCTTTGCAGGATATGGCTTCGATTGTGGAGAAAGTGCGTCGCGTCTTGGATGCCAAGGATCTGGGTGACATCACCTCGGAGCTGTGCGACTTCTCGCTCAAGGAACAGAATGCCACCGCCGAGGCCCAGGGCGTGCAGCCCTCCTCTGCCTCGGATTTTGTTCCCGTTCTCGGCCAGACGGTCACCTACATTGTGGCCTGTGTGCTGATCAACGAGCACGACGAGCTGCTCATGATCGAGGAGGCCAAGCAGAGCTGTGCAGGTAAGCGTGGGACTCTTGCAACCCAGACATAAGGCTAACCCCAACGTTGCACTCCGTTGACCAGGCAAGTGGTACTTACCCGCCGGCCGCATGGAGCGCGGCGAGTCCATCACAGAGGCAGCCGCCCGGGAGGTTTTCGAGGAGACTGGCCTGAATGCCGAGCTGACCACTCTGCTAGCCGTGGAGGCAGCTGGGGGATCTTGGTTCCGCTTCGTGCTCACTGGACGCATTACTGGCGGCCGGCTCAAGACGCCGGCGGATGCGGACGCCGAGTCCATACAGGCGCGCTGGGTGCGCAATCCCAAGGAGGTGCCGCTGCGGGCCAACGACATACTCAACATAATTGAGATTGGCCGGGCCTACCACCAGGGCCAGAAGATCCCCAGCAGCCCCACATCGCCCTGGCACGGCAGCATACTGCCCACCCGCTATTCCCACAAGCGAAACTATCTCCGGGTGCTGGCCGTCGCCCGGAAGCGAGCCCACAACTCCCTCAATGTCCTGGTCAGCGAGAAGAACGCCCATCACTTTCCCACCGTGGAACTGCATCCGAATCGCAGCCTGCACTCCACTCTTCGCAAGTTTATGATTGAGATTTTTGGCGCCGAGCTGCCCCAGCACCGGCCGCACGGCCTGCTCAGTGTGGAGCACTTGCCATCCGAAGCGGAGAACGCCGATGGGATTTGTCTGAATCTCCTGGTGGCCTTCCGGCCGCCGCTCGAGGAAATCTCGCTGATTGGCAAGTGCATTTGGCAGGAGCTAGGGGCGCCGCTCGACGAGCAATTGGGACGCATTGTCAGCAGCAAGAACGCCTCCATTCCACTCAACGTGGTGCGCTGAGTGCCTTACCTTAAAGCTAGAATAATCTGTCCTAATCTATGGTGCAAGCAATCTATACGTCATAAGTTGCAATTAAAGACAAGCCCAGGCGATGCCTGCAAGATGTCCCACTGTTAAAAAGTTCTGTTTCCACTTTTTCAAGGCTTCCAAGCCTGATCTAAGTAAGTCTAAATTTGTTTCCAATCTACTAACCAAAACCCCTAACATTTCTTGGTGCAAGACTTAATATAAGGTTTACTAGACTTAGACTAGTTTACAGAATTAGCTTAATCTATATTTATCTTTAGATAGTTACAAAAAGACTTGAGCTTGTGGCTTTTAAAGAGAAGTTAGCTTAATCATTTACCAGTACCAATTTAGATGTTTGCGTTTATAAATCCACATACTGGAAAAATAATAATAATTTAATATTTTCGTTTCAATAAAATGTATTAGAATCTGCATTACATTAATAGAATAAGGTTTAGTTTCTTTACAAATTAATTTGCATTTCAAAACATAAAGATAATTGGCGCTACTCCAGAAATTAAAGATGTCTTAAATTAGTCTACAAATATAACATCTAAGCACTTCATTCAAGTTCTCCCAGCTACAAATGCAATGTTGACATGTGCTTGCTATGGAGCTGTTTTAGAACCTTCCTAAGGGTTTTAAAATCCCTAGTGGGTTCCAGATTCAATCGTAGCTCAAAAAGCAACCAGAAATCCCTCTCCAAATAATCCAAACATTTCAAACAGTCATCTCGTTATTTTATTCATTAATTAAAACAAGCTGTATAATTTCCATAGCCATATACGCATATCGGGTATAAAGGGTTTTAAAATGCTTTCTTGGAATATGTTCGAACACTAGAAACTATTGCAACAGCCGACTAGGTCAATGGGATCAGATAGAAATGCACACTTAGGGATTATGAATGCAGGATCTCGGGGTTAGTGCCACACCTTGCTGAAGAGGTCCATGAACGAGTCGTAGATCATGAATGTGATGGCCACATCCAGGCACACGCGTCCCAGACGCGGAACTGTGCCCTTGTAGAAGGCGGCCGGTCCCTCGTTCTTGAGGATCATCACCGCACAGTGGGCTGTGTTCTTGTACTTGGCGGCCTCGAGGCCCTGCATCCTCGTCTTGACCACGTCCAGCGGCGTGTTGCCGAACACAGAGGCAGCTCCGGCAATGGCACCGAAAAGACCCACCAGCAACTTGGGCACCGGCTTGTTAGGATCGTCGCCTTTGTACATATCCTTCAGTGACTCCAGGACGAAGAATCGGATAGCCTGGTTAGAGCCCTGCTTCAGAATGGTGGGGGTCAGACCCTTGTAGATGCCAGTGATGCCCTCCGTCTTGACGATCTGTCCCACTCCGTGGGCGAATCCCTTGAACTTGGGATCGCCGCTGCGCTGATCGTTGATAAACTTCACCTTGATGGTCTCCATGGGGGTGACGGCCACAATGGCTTCGCAGACGCCAGCACCCAAGCCGCAGAG
>JAEIIG010036845.1:0-12911 GCA_018904695.1 Drosophila parvula | reverse complement strand
TTTTCCAGTACAAATTTACCAACTGACGGTTCCATGTACCAGGCGCTCAGAATGCAGCAGGAAGATGATCGCTAACCTATTTTATAAAAGTTAAGTGCTCTCCGAGAACTGGTCGCCCTTCGATTTTACTGGCAAATCTTACGCTCGCTACAAAGAGAGCAAACGATCGACTGACGTCACCGCATAGCTTAGAGCATCGTCGCTCTACAGCTCTCTGTTGGCATTGGCCAACAAAAATCAAAGAGAGAGTAGTTCTCGGAAGAGCACTAAACAGCTGACATATTTAACATCATAAATCATCCTCCTGCTGCATTCTGGGCGCCTGGTACATGGAACCAGGCATTTGGTAAATTTGTACTGGGAAAACTCCTGATTTGGAACTTGTTGATGCCAAAATAATAACAACAATTGCCCGCCTCTCACATTTTGTGTAACAGGCGAACATAAAGCAGTAGAGCGACGATGCTCTAAGCTATGCGGTGACGTCAGTCGTTCGTTAGCTCTCATTCTAGCAAGTGTACGACTGGCCAGAAAAACTCAAAGACAGAAGCTCTCACGAGAGCACTTAACAGTTATGAAATATGTTTAAACTGAGCTAATCATCCTCCTGCTGCATTCTGGGCGCCTGGTACATGGAAATCTGCACTTGACATTTGTACTGGGAATACTTCCGAATCGGAAGTAATGAAAATTCCTAATTGTAATACCCTGCAAAGGTATAAAAATTAAAGTTCCCATAAATCAACTACTTGGCGAGTTAAGTTCATTAAGAATAAGATTGTTACTATATTTATATACATATATAATCCAAAAATACGGAACATTTTGAGATTAAATACAGTAAAATTCGGAGATGTCTTGGTGCTACCAGTGTGCATTCCTAAGGATAACCACTTCCCGAACGATATCCGCGTGATTGGCGTGCAGTTTGAGTTCCGAGTCCACGTCCGTCCACCGCACATTAGTGGCATCGTCGCCGGCCATTAGCTCCAGTTGGCCCACTTGCTTACCGTCTTCGTCGTGGAAATTAAGGGCTGTCGTCTCCATCCAGGCGTTATCTGTGTTCCGAAAGTCGTCCACATAACCACTGTACACGTGAACGCCGCCCTCGCGGAAGAACCTTTCCACCATGTTTGCTTTGTCCGTGAAGTTTAAAGCCTCCTCGGTGAACTCACGCTTGAGGGTAACGCTCACGTTCTCGCCGGGATCGACCATACCACCAGGAATCGCCCATAGTTTGTTGTCCGATCGCTGGATGGCCACCATCTGGATGACATTTCTAAGGATACAATTAAAAATGATTCGAATGGTATTGATTGAATGCATGGTTTTCTGAACTCACTTGCCAGTGGTTGAGTTGACCACAATGGCTCCGTCGACGTCTCGCTTCCAGCGCGTCACGATGGGATCAGCGGCGTGGTTGGGACCCCACCTGCCCAGGGAGCCCCGGCCACTCAGCCCGGTCCTTCCAATCGGGTTAAGAGGCAGTCCATCCCTCACCTGGTAGGCCCCATGGAAGGATTTCCGGTTAACCTGGCCATCGAGCTGGTTCCATTGTGGCCGGAACGTTTCGCTGGGCAGCGGTGGATCGGCCCAAACCTGCCCGCCGATATGTGGTGCCGTATACACCGCAGGACAGTAGTCCGGATAAGGGACTGTCCAGAAGACATGGTCGTCGGACACCGGGAAACGAAGGACGCCGCTGCGCGGATACATGTTGTTGCGGCACATCAAATGCCTGAAGATGCCCGGCTTGACCAGGGAGGCCATCATCTCGGCGACGGTCGTTGAGTGTTCCAAGGGTAACAGCAAGCAAAGCAGCGGCAAGAGCGCAAAGTCAAAGTTCGTCATTACAAATAGTATTTGTTTATGTACAGTTCTGGTCAACGAAATAGCCTATATTTTCTTTTAATTCATTTGGATATAGAATTGTAATGTATAATGCACCAAATTTATTAGTTACAGCAATTTGTACTAATTATTCAGCGGCAAAAAAACAAAAATTTATTATAATTTGACGACTTAATTAATATTGTTTTAATGGTCAGTACTAGAATTTTTTCCAAAGCTGTATTTCGTAAATCGCGGAAATGCATTTATTTTGGCCAGTGCACGAGCTGGTCACACTGCAACAGAAGGCATTTTTTAAATCTCAAAGATTCTGTTTATTTACGATTTATGTTATTTCGGGTAATTACAAAAATTTTAAGTCATCTAACTTAGAATGCCTCGCTTCCACACCAATTAGACCATTCTAGACTGGTCATTCCGGTTTAATCCTGACGCAGCTGAAGCACCTTTTCCTGGATGCCATCCTTGGTGATGACGTTGATCAGCACAGAGTCGCCTGTGTAGATGTCACGCTCGGCGGCAGAGATGAAGGTATCGGAGGCGACGGCCACCGCCCGTTCCTTGGTCAGCGCGGGCAACTCACCGGCAGGTAGGTTAATGTTCTTGTGTCCGATCTGGTTATCCAGAACCGGCTGCAGGAGGGTGCCGGCGGTGCCGCCAGCTCGGTAGGTAGCCCGTTCACAGTGGCCAATGGGATCGTACGAGTAGACGACGCCCTTGCCGTCCTTGTCGAGCCCAGCCAGAATGTTGGACACATAGTATGGGAAGAATCGGCGATTGTACATGGTGATCGAGAGCATCTGGGCCACGGCGTCGGTGGTCATTGTGCGCAGATGAGTGTGCTCGTAGCTCTGCATGCGCACATTCATTAGACCGGTCAGCGAGAGGGTGTCCGCCCAACAGCCAGTCGAGCCGAGCACCGTCTTGGGCGACAGCTTGAAAAGCTTGCTCTGGTTGCGCGAATGGATGCTGTAGCCGCTGCTCAGACGAGTGTCTGCTGCAATCACCACGAAGTCGTCTCCGGCGATGGCCACAATCGAGCTGCAATTTAAAGAGAAGTTGCAGTCAGAAGCAAGATTTTAGCCCGGCTTTACGGGTTAGGGGAACTCACCCGCCGTTGGACTCGTACGGCGAGAAGTCATGGTGCTTAACACCGGGCACCTGGTAATCCGGGAACTGTTCAAAGCCTAAGCTGCTCATAATTATGTTGAAATAAAATTGTCAGGCGAAAAACGAACGAAATGATTTGCAATTTCCAGCGACGTTCTCAAAATCAGTGTGACTGCCTGCTAGATTTGTCGTTATACCAAATATTACTTCACGTTCAGAATATACCAACAGGGCTGCAGTGTTTCGATAAATTTCGAATCTATTCGATTAATTATCACTCGATTCGCTATTTAAATCTGGAAAAGTGCATTCAATTGTAATTTGGACTAAAAAAGGTATATTTTATTGAACAGCTGAGTTATTTTTAACAATCTTTGGATAAAACTTTGTTCTAAGCTATAGCGGCAATGCCCTCTACCCGTTCTCTATGCAAATGTCCTCTATTTTTCTCTACCAGCGCCTTGACATCATAAAACCACTTGCCTGGGGAGAAACGTACTCATAAATATGATTTTTTTTTAGGAAGATGCGAGGGGTATTTACCAATGCTGGTGTTCTGCAGGCAGTCCTTGAACGTTTGACAGCCCTCCATGCTGCTGAGCACTCCATAAACAGACAGATCTGCCAGACTTGGCTGCTTGCCCCCCATGAATTTAGTGTTGCGATTTTTTAACTCGGCGGTCCACTGATCTAAAGCATCGTACATATGCGACCGTACGTCGTCGGTTAGCGCGTGCCGCCGCTTCAGCATCTTGGCAATGGCCCACATGGCCGTGGCGCCGCAATATACCATCATGTCGCGCTCCCATTTTGGGAAGTGTACGTCCCATTCGCCAGCCTGTGAGAACCACTCAAATGTCTCCAGAGCCTCGCCCATTGTCTGGTAGCAATTTGGCGATATTAAGTGCACGAGGTGGCTGTCGGCCCAGGTTCGCCACTTGCGATTGATCCTGAACATAATTGAAACATTTAGCAATGTCAAGAGAATCATTAACAGACTTACTCCTCCTCTTCCTTGGTCACACCCTTGGGCGTGTGCTCGCGGTACATAAGGAAGTATTTGTTCAATATGTCCAGCTTCTTTTTTCCATCGTCGTCAAAGAACGAGGTGTGTGGATAAAACTGCGCCAGTTCGCCGATGTCCGTGCGCTTGTCCTGCAGATAGGTGGCTATCAGCGATACAATGGCACTGGAGTCCACCATCTGGACGTATTGACCGTCCTGCTGGCGAATGAGTACCATCGGTACTTTTTTCACCGACGACCAGCGGATGTCTTGCCGAAGAACAGCGTCCACTTCGACCACAGAATACGATATGCCCATGTAGTCGAGGAAGGCGCGCACTTTGCAGCAGAATGGACATGTCTGGAACTGGAAGAGGACGATATCCAGGCCGGAGGTGTCCTTGGGATTCACATATCGCTTGGTTATCCGCACGCCGGAAGGCAACCCATCTACGCGTGTCGGCATCGTCTGCTCGTGTTCCTTGTGCGAGTTTCCGTCCGTCCAGCGGGTGTACATGGTGTATACCGATCCTGTGGCCGCGCCCACTACCGCCCCCAACATAGCCAGTTTGAAGGTGCCATTGGGTTTCTTTTTCGAAGCGCTGCCGCCTTCCACAGATTTTGCGAACTGGCGACGAGCAAATGCTGGCTCCCGGTGCCGACTGTTGGTCAGCAGGCGCAGAGCTCGGTTTCCACTGCCGGTAGGTAGGGCGGTGGCAGTCGCTAGCCGAAAACAGGACATATTAAAAACTTGACTTATACTAAATATTATGCAAAAATTAGCGACTGATTTTGCCAGCCGCGACTAGAACTTTTTAGGGATGAGTGGTAATAGTAATCGATAGTAGGCCATATACCCAAATCTGTCTTTTTTACCAGACAATATAAGAAATGGGTTTAAACATAAAGTATGAAGTGAAATTATAGAATATAGTATAGTTAAAAAAATTAGCTTATAGACAGCACAACAACTTCATGAAGACTTTACCAATTAACGATATTTTTTTAACGATAGTTACCACTAGGGCTGGGGTATTTTACATGAAACTACATTGTACCATCTCTACTCAATACAAAAGATTCTGAAAGAAATCCGTTGAACTCTGTTGTTTTTTGCTATCCTTGCGAACTTCCTTATAAACAAGGCAGGAGTATGTCGGATCCCGCAGAGCATATGGCCGCGGCCGCCCTTTTAGACACTCTTGGCGAAGAGGACCTCTTTAGCTTGTTGATACGCTATGGCCTGTATGTGGGAGCAGCGTTCCAGTTTGTTTGCATCTCAGCAGCTGTATTGCTGGCGGCGGACGACGGGAGCAATGAAAGCAGTGTGGTGCCGGAGCGGGATGGCGAGCCGGTGCGAGCGCGCCTACACAAGATCCGCAAGCTGGAGAAGAAGAAGCGACGTTAAGACGGGATAGTACATAAACTCCCACTTTTCAACATACATAGTTAGCCTCTTAGACATAGTTAGTACAGTTGCATGCATTTATTAACCAAATAAAATAAGTAATTTAATGGAGAACAGCTGTCTGTGTTGATTTCTGATAGGTGATAACGACTATCGTTTCGATATACATAAAAATAATATCGATCTTGATCTTCGACTACATATTTACATTTTAGAAAATAAATAAAAATGCAAATGAAAAATATATTTAATGTTTTTTTTATTATTTACCTATTTTTTTGTATGGATGATAATATTTACGAAACCAGGTTTATTTTGTAAAAAAAAACGATATATGTATAAATATTTATTTATACATATGTATATATGTACATATTATAAAAATGTCGATATGACAACCCTACTGGCGACGTTTCTTTTTTCACATGACTCAGGACGGGGAAAGCTCTACGCCCCCGTGCTTCCCAGCGCCCTTCGCCTTCCCTTCCGACCACCTAGCAATAAAAAACGGACTCTTAGTTTGGCTGTTATCTTTAATTTGGGAATAATATAAATTATAATAATCGTATAGTTATTATGTTGCTCGCAATGTTGTTGTTTTGTTTTACTTCCCGTTTTTTAACTATGTACGTATGCATGTGTGTGTTGTGTGTGTGTCTGTGTTTCTGTGTTTTGAATGCTCTCTCTCTCTCTCTCGCTCATTCTATATATATATAATGCTCGTACATATATATAATAGAGTCCATGCAAAAGGATGCACAGACAATTATCACTATGAATTATTATTATTATTAACGGTATTTAGTTTCCATTGTTTGCTTTCTTTTTTTTCATGAATTTTGCGTGGAATTACATTTTTAAGTCAAAACTCATTCAGTTTCATTTTTTCGGGGGCGTGTGGAAAGAGGCTGAGGGCGTGGCAGGTTCGGAGGTGGAGGAAGAAGGATCGTTTTTTAAAAACGTTCGAATTTTAGAATACAACAACTAAGCTATGTTTAAATAGGAATAGAAGAAAGTGGGCCTGGAAAGGATAAGTGTGCATGTGGGGTGAGAGGATCGAATCATTGAAGGGATCTATCTGGGGAAGAGGAAGCTATGTTAAATTCGCAACTCTCTTTCTGGGTTTCTGGGGTTTTCTTTAGGCTTTACGCTCTATTTACTCGTACTTAGCTTTTTGTTTTTGTAAACTATTTCGCTTTATCGTTATTTATCATTATCATCAGTGTTGTTGTTGTTGTCTAAATTATTGTTTAGTTACTCACAAGTGTAGTCATCATCGTCACAAAATATAGTATATATAATATATATTTGCATTAACCCACACACAAAAACATGTTCGTTCATCCTGCTAAACCCACCATCGCTCTCCGCTCTCCGCTCTCGGTTCTCCGTTCACCGTCCTCCAATCTCCGTTGTGGTTCTGCCTCTCGCTTTGCCCCCTGGGACACAGCTGAAGCTATAGCTGGGAGTTGGATGGGTCCAAGTTCAACTAAGCTTCGGGCAGCGGCTTCAGCTCCTTTATTTGCTTGATCAGATAGGCCTTCTCGTCATTGAACTGCTCGTCCTCGGACCGATCCGTGTGAAAGTTGGTGAGGAAGTCGACCAGCTTCGTCTGGTTGCGCAGCAGGATGTCCAGGATGGGCTTCGGCTTGTTGGGGTTCGCCACGAACACCTTGAAGACGTGAAACGCCTCGAACTGTATGTTCCGCGACTTCTCCTTGAGCATGTTCATCATCAGCTTGAGGTTCTCAGGCTCGGAAATGTAGCGCGTCATCACGGTGAAGTTGTGCCGGTCCAGCAGCAGTTCACCGAGCAGCTTCAGACTCTGTCGTCGCGTCACATAGTTCTCCGAGTTGAGCAGCCGCTGGTAGTGCTGCGAGAAGAACTTGTCATAGTTGGCGTCCAGGAACTCGGCACAGAGCAGCTTGTGGCGCGTAAGCAGCTCCTTGAAGGTGGAGAAGGCATCGCTGGCAATATCGAAGGTTGAAACCTCCACGTACCGGAAGAACTTGAAGAACTCGTCCGAGTGCAGCATGATCTTAGCCAGCGCCTCGTACCGGGCGCATTCACGCAACATGGTGCCCGAATTGAGGGCAATCTCCGGATGTGCGTCCTCGTAGCCACCCATTAACGTGAACAGGATTTCCGGTTTCGTGCAGATGTACTCGACAGTGGGTGACCGCGTGCCGATTTGTCGGCGCAGAACATTGTTGAATATGAGCGCCACATGCTTCTTGCCCTCAAAGTCGATCCTGTGCAGGTTCTGTATGAGCAGCAGCAGCAGATTGCTGTTGTACAGCTCCTGCGACAGTTGCGCCACCACATAATCCGCCGGCGGCTCGGCGTCACTGCTGCCGTACAGCATATTCTTAATGGACACCAAATTCTTGCTGACGTCCTCTTGCGCCTTTTCCACCTTGCGGTCGCCTGCCTCCAAGGCGTTGATCGCCTCCTTTAGCGACTTGACCAGCTCCACTGGCGACTTCTGTGACTTCCCGAACAGTGGCATTCCGCTAACTGCTTTTCGCTGTTCTGGATAGAGGTCTTCTTCGGATTTTAATGTGTGTCTTGTTGCTCGTATCTTCTGCTGACTTTCTGCTTCTGCTGCCGATATGATGATGATGATGGTGTGTTGTTGTTGCTGCTGTTGCTGCGCTTTCGTCGATGCTATTGCTTTTTCGGGGCCTGCTGGCTGTTGTACCTTCTGTGGACGTGGTTGTCGTTACCCAATTACCGACGACGGAGACGCGGAAAACAAATGCTTGGCAATATTATCACGGAGTAATATTTCTATTATTATATATTATTTCGTATTTTTCTTGTCTTCTAGGGATGGCAAACAATTTCGATTGGCCGTCGTTTCGATAGTTGTATCGCAATGTCGGCTGGCCGCAATGGTGCTGGTAAATGCCATCAGATCAGCGCTTTACAACACTAGCTTCGGATACGGAAATATACCAAAATAATTTTTTCGAAATGTTTTGAAAATATGTTATTAATATAAACGTATGCAAAAGTCAGGAGATCTCTGTCAGAATAGGTGTTTGTTAAGTAATCAAAATACAAACCAGGGCCCCGCAAAAAACAGCGCTTCTCATTTTAGAATTCTTTAAATATCATTTTTATTTCTCATTGAAGTTACTTTGTTTTTTGATCCGTTTTTCATTTTAGATATTATTCTGCAGCGCATATCAGGCGCTTGGTGTATCATAGAAGTTACAGAAATATATATATATATATATTTTGTGTGTATATATATTGGGCAACATTTTCAGAATTAACTTGCCAGATTTTCGATTTTTTTTCGTTTGCCTGTAATTTTTCATTTCCGTTTCCGGTTTTGAGATGAATATCTTGGGGATAAAGGAGAAAGGCAAAGTATATTGTATGCACATCAATATGTTTTGTATTTATCGTTATATCTGCAGGTTTGACCGCCCCTATTTACGTGTTGGGTTGCCCCTCTTGAGTTTATTTTTGTTTGAAATAAATTTATTTGGTTTTTGTGTGTGATTTTCTTTGTTTTACGTATAAAAGTTGTTTTTAAAATCCTTGGAAAATATCAGATAATAATTACAATTGGTTGTGTTTGTAATACGTGTCTTAAAAAGCATTTCGGTTTCTTTGCCTCCGCACTCGAACATATCGATTAAACATAAATCAATTTAGTCTTTGCCACTAAACATACACATATATATATATAAATCTATATATATATATATATATAGTTATCAATTTGAGTGAGTAATAGTTTTGTCGTATTTATCAGTTTAATAATAATATCTTTGGGCTTTGCTACGAGTACATATAGATCATGATCATAGACATATATGCTGCTGCTACTGCTGCTGCGGGAGCATTCCGGATATCGCTTTCTCAAATGGGGAGGAATATGGGGAGTGTATGGTCTCGTTAAAGTATATAATATCTTTATCTTGTAGAAGTATGTATGTATATATAGTATATGTATAGGTATAATAAAACATTTTACGACTAGTATATGTAAATATATGTATGTATAATGTATATATGCATTGCGTTTTCCTTTCGTAATTACTAAGTTTATTGAGATATTCTATGAATATATTCCTTTTTCATTCTTAAGCCATGTCTTGTGTCTTTCTTTCATTCCTTCTTTCTATATAAAAAACAAACGAAGCGCGAATAGGTGTGTGTGCGGAGGGAGAAGGGAGAAGGGGTAGATTGAGAGTGGGGATTCCCTTACTTTACATAATTAAAAACAAGGATCCTCCCAGGAGCGATCCCCTTACTCAAAATTTTTTTTTGCTTTGCAACTCATTGTTTTCTCAGTTTCAACATGCTCTTTCTTGGGATATCTTTCTTTCGTTTTTTGTTTCTCTGGAAGCGTTCGTCGGGGCTCTGCACAGATCTGACTAGATATATATATGTTTATATATATATAGGGGAATATATAATAGAAGCTACTACTACACGCTACCAAGTACGATACATAGGTGTCCGCCGCCGCCGCTGCCTTTTAGTTGCTGCCACTCGTCGTCGTCGTCGTCATCGTCTCCCTGTCCTTCTTCGCTGGGCTTGAAGTTTCGTATCCTTTCGTATGCTTTCCTGTGTCCTGCTGTCTTCGTTAGATCTAGATCTACGGGGGATGGTGGTTGGATGGTTGTTGTTATTGGGTCTACAGACTTTTGGGGACCCATCACTTGCGCTTGATGAAGTTGCCCTCGGCATCCAGCCAGATGTTGCCCGGATGTTGTTGGTCGGGCGCGTCCATCCCCCGTCTTATCATTTACCTGTTGAGCGCATTGGAGATCTGGCGCAGCGACTGGCCCACCTCGGCCACCAGCCGTTCGTTGTCCTGCACATTCTTGCTGCCAGCGGAGCGCAGGTGCTGCGACTGTGCCTCCACACGGGTCACCAGCTCCCGGAACTGGAATTTCGAGTGTGGCGCCATCGCTCCATTTTCCGCAAAAATAACGCACGAGTTCTGCAAGATGTTGAGCTTGTCGCTCAGCTGGAGCCACTGGGAGCCCGCTATGGCGTTCACCGGATGCTTCAGGGAGCCCTCAAGCAGACCCACCAATTCCAAGATGCTCTCCCGCGAGATCTGCGTGGAGCTGGCAGCCGTCGAACCCGAGCTGGCTGGTTCAGCAAGCTTGCCAATTGGCGTGGCGTAGATGGTCAGCTTGGTGGGCTTATGGGGCACAGCCGGCTTCTGCTGGATCTGCGGCTTGTGCTCATACAGCGACTGGGTCATGTCCGGTGGTCCTACGCCGGATTGGGATCCCGATACCGATCCCGATCCCTCGTGCAGGTGTGACTGCTCCTCGTCATCTGTGAAGAGTTGCGTTGAATGAGAGGTTTTTATTGTTGTGCTGTTGCTGCTGCTACCGCCGGCCTGTTGCCTGCTGCAGTCTCTACTAGAGGTGCTACTGGTAGTGGTGGTGGTAGTGGTGGTTGCAATGGAGGAAGTGGTGGTGCAGTTCGGGGGCGGTGGTGGAGGGGCAGCCGGCGGTGGCCTGTTGCTGCCTGGCTTGGCACTAGTGCTAGTTGTGGCCTTCATCATCCCATATTTGGGGGAGAGCTGAGCGCTGGAGCCGCCGCCGCCATTTACCACCGATGACGACGGCTGCTGCTGCTGGAGGATTGAGCTGCTGGCATAGTCCGGCGCCGGCGGCTGCTGCTCCCACAGTTTCTTTAAGCTATTAATACTACCTGTGCTTCGTCGCTTGCCGAGATCACCCTCGCCCGCCGCCGTCGCCGCTTCCGTCTCCGTCACATTCGAGTTGGTCACATCGATTTTGATTTCAGTCTTTTGCATGGCCTGGGCATACTTCTTGTTATTGTCATCCTTCCGATTGAGCGTGCCCGTGCTGGCATTGCAGTTGTTAGCATTGTTGGCCACATTTGGGATTGGTTGCGGCGGTTGTGCTGGTGCTGGCGCCGGCGACTCCTTCTCCTTGTCCACGCGACGTAGGTGGGCCTTGAAGTCAATAATATTGCTGGCTGGCTCCGCCTTGGCCGTTGGCGGGCTCATCTTCTTGGTGTCCACCTTCTTGAGCTGCGGCTTAAAGCCACCATTACCGTTGGTCAGTTTCTGCTGCTGCTGCTGCTGCTGCTTGGGCAGATTCATGCTTTCGGCCAGCTCGGTGACCAGCAGGGAGACGGGATCCACGGCTGCGATACCCGAACTGGAGCCGGAACCTCCATTGGCAAGAGGAGGAGCAGCAGCAACACTCTCTTTGCCGGCTGCCTTGATTTCGGTGATAAGCTTCTCCTTGAGATCCTCGGGCGGGCTGCCCAGCGAACTGCACGAGTCAGTGGATGGCTCTCGTTTCCTCAGCGATACTCCGAACCGAGAGCTGGCCTCCTCCACGCTCGGCGCCGTGTTGCTTACATCGTTGTGGCTGCTGTCGTTGTTGTTGTTGTTGCCATTGGCATTGCCATTGCTGTTCCCATTGTGGTTTCCATTATTGGAATGCAACTGGGCATGCAGATGCTGCTGGATGGCCTGCACGGCACTCTCGGCCGCAGGCGGCGGTGGTGGCGGCGCACCACCCTCGAATTCCTCGGGCGGCGGCGGCAAGTCCAGTGGCGGTGGTGGAAACTCTAGATTGGCCAGCGCCGGCTGAGCACTGACGCTGGCGACTCCGGAGCCACTACGTTTGGGTGAGCTGCTGGAGCCGGCGGCTCGGAAGGAGGAGAATGTCATCATGGTTCCCTCGGTGGTGGTGCGATGGCGCTGCAGCTTGTTCAGGCTGGCCGCTGCATTGTTCTGCATGGTGACCCCGCCCGACGAGTTGCTCCTGATCATCTGTTGCGGCGGAATAGGGCTGACTTTCGGATTTATCCTAGCCGACGGCGGTGTGGCGTGTCCGTTGGCGGACGGAGGAGCAACTGCCGGGGTAGTGGGTACTACCACCACCGGCTCACTGCTATCCTCCAAACTATCCAGATAGGCTCCAATCCTTTGGACCTTGGGCAGGGTGCCGTAGCGATTAACCACACGCTTCACGTTCATCACCTCAAGAGCGCCCACTGTGATGGGATGAGCACTGCCACCATTATTGCTGCCGGCATGTGGATGGGGATGTGCTGTTGCCGGTGCCGGTGATGGTGGCGTTGGCAGCCCCTGCTGGGAACGCTTGCTTTGGCGGGTCTCCAGACCCCGATTGCCCATCACGGGTGCCGGAGTTGGACGCTTGAAGGAGCTGTGCTGTTGCGACGATCGTGGACCAATGCCTCCGCCGCCGCCGTGCAGCGAGTGCTGCATCTTGTTGCTGGCCGGCGAGGCGATGGCCACTTGGCTCAGACTTTGCTCCAGGCTGTCGCCAGTGGCATCGGTATCTGGATCGGCGGTCGGATCTGTTTCCGAGTCGTAGCGCTGCGTCAAGCTGTTGATGTCACGGGCCAAGCCTAGCGAAATGGTAATATCAAAATTAAAGATAGAAATTTGGTTAATAAGGATTAATGGCTAAAGGGGAGTTAACAGAATGCTCGTGCCGGGTGCTGGATGGATGCTGAGTGGTAGTAAATGGCAGTGATGGGAAGGGTACTCT